>JAQFXM010000692.1:0-43445 GCA_034693345.1 Entomobrya multifasciata | reverse complement strand
TATTAATACCGAGAGATATTTCAGCAGAGATTACACAAATAGGTATTAAGGGAGAGAAAATCATTTAAGTAAATGTACCTATGTATATGTATTATGCATATATATGAAGCATGTTTCACATTAATCCCTAAAGCAAAACTTGAATGTTCTCTCTTCAACATCATAATATTTGACGTGACGACTACCACGAGAAAGAAAAAAAGGTAAGCAAGTCAGCGAACATAATCACATAAACACGCAGCATGAGGAGAAGTAAGAAGCGATGAAGGAGACACACACACAACACAACAAAACATTATTATTATGAAGGTGGATGTTGAGTGAAAAGGAGTAAAACTGGCTTTTTCATGTGTATGTAAATGTAAACCTATAGTAAGCTCTAGTGAGCATGCATTATCATTATATGAAAAACAAGTAGCAGTAAACTTGTAACAGCAATAACGTTAAATGGATATTCTCTGCTTGACTTGCTTCTTATTATTACTGTATTACGATAATTATGTTGGAGCGTGTGTGTGTGTCTAGATGTTATGTACTCATCATCTTTCTCTTGTGCTTTTGAGCAAAGAAAATCTACGCAGTGCATGACTTCTAAAGCAAAGTTAAGGAAACATAAACACGACAAGCCAAGAAGAAGCAAGGAAGACTAATGACAAGTTATAATGTATAATAACCAGAGTAGTAAAAATCTTAACTGCAAAGTTAACAACACACAACACGACAACAAAAAAACCCGAACCAGACTGCAAGGCAATGTTGTAGGCTGTTATGAGAGGCAGCAGAGCAGAAGTGTTGAATAAAGGGTTATTAATTTTCCATGTATGTACCTAGGCAAGTTATGCATGGGTTCATATAAAAGTGCTTTTGTATGAATGTATGTACCATATTATTTAAGAGAAATATAGGTATAGATGCATACATAACCCATTCTTCTCTCTTTTGATATTGATATGCGGCTGCTTGTGAAAAATGTATTTTTACGGATCTGCTTTTCTTCTTGTCTGCCTGCCTCCTGAAAAGGGAACCAAAAATGTAGATGAAGAAGAGGACTGCATTAGTAACAGCGAAAACAACAACGTAGTACACTAGCACCCTATTATTTTCAGTAAAGTAAGTACACACGACTGAGCACTCACTTACATTGCATTGTTATCATCATCATATCACCAAACAATAATAAATTTGTGTGAAATGTGTGGTGTTGTATATTATAGACCGATATTTTAAGTCATGATATGATAGAGAATAGAATGATGATGATAATACAAGCGAGAAGCTGCTGCTGCAGGCTACAGGAGACTCACCATCATCACCAGCAGCAAGAGAAAAGGTGAGACAAGAGAGAAGAGAGAGAAAAAATAGTACCCGAAAAAAATAGATTTTTATATTGTTCGTTTTTTATTTAAAAAATATATGTGTATTGTGATACATGTATGTATGGAGTACTTGCATATGTGTTTTTTATCACAAAGAGACAAGGTAGCCTGCAAGCAGTAGGGTGAAGGTCTCTGGAGACTTAACCTCTCTTCTGCATCTCTTGTATTCCAAATTGTCTTGAGAAGAAGAAAGAAATAAAAATGTTTTGTTATACACAAGTGGATATATGTAAAGCTCTTGTTTGGTTTTGTTAGCTAAAGTGCAATCGTTTTGTTAAGTTGATGGGAAAAGAATAAAAAATGAATTTGAGAACTTGTTCTTGCTCTACTTTCAGATTGGTTTTTTTTCTCTCCTGAGAGACTGAACTGAAAGATTTTCTGAGTAAATAGTCGTTATTTTAAATGAGTTTTGGTGGTGGTGAAAAGAGTGAACATGCGAATGCGAACACTTTTACTAAAGATCATGACGATAAGTATGACTTTTATATAAAGTATAACATGACGAGTGAAAGAATGTACGCAAAATAAATAAAACACGGAAAGCGATAAAATACAGGAAGAGACGAGGGGACGAAGAAAAATGGAGATATTTACGGAGATTTGATATATTTAAAAGAAGGAAACAACAACAAGTCTGTGTGTCTTCCTATTTCTCTTTTTTTATCTTCGCTTGCACTACTGCTCCTGCTGCTCTGTTAATATACATGGTTTATCAAGCCAGGCCAAAAACTGGAGGAGATCAAATAAAACCGTTGTGCTAGCAGTTGCAAAGAAAGCAGCAATGAGCAACTGACGACGACCGATATAAAATAATTTTTAGCAGTAGTGCTTGAGCAGCTGCAGCGGGCGGAAGGAAGAAGGAAAGGAGAAAGAATGGAGTCATCCAGATAGATTAAGTTAATTTTTTTAGGAAGAAAACGGAAGAGATTTCTCACAAGGACACACGCATTCCAAATTAAATGTCCTGTGTGGTGGCTACAACTGAAAACGGGCAAAAATAGGAAATTGATTTTTTCTACGCACACACACGCATTTATAATGGTGGCACTTTGCATTACCTTTGATTGCACAATGATGGGTTATCTCAACAATAGACGAAAGAGTACGTGATTAATATATCAAGTTCATTATGAATTGCTCTTTTGTGGAAAAAGTATTGAAATTACAGAGAAAGTATTTTTGTGAATTTTTTCCAATTTATAGGTATCGTCAAAAAAGATATAGTATTTCTTTTGGGTATTTGGGTTTTCTCCTTGTCGGTGTATTCTGCACAAGCTGTGCGTTTTGTTACCGAGCCTGCAGATTCTACACTGAGGTTAAAGGGTGATGGGGAGTTAAAACTCACTTTGGTTTGTGCGGTGGATAGTGGGGATCGGGGAGGAAAAGAGGTTACGATAAGTTGGAAGAGAGATGGGGTCAAGTTGGACCAAACAACGTATGAATTACATAGCTATATAATATGTTGCAAATTAAAAAAATAAAATGAATTTGTGGAGAAATTATAATATTTTTCTGTGAATTATTAACCAGGACTGGTGTAAAAATTACAAACACGCAAGGGAACCGGTCAACGCTTGTGGCCTCCGTCGTTGGTCCAATCGGAAGCGAAAATGTTTTGGAGAGTTATTACCAGTGTGAAGCAGTGTCTTCTGATACTGATGGTGCTTCAGTTGTTGTATTATCCCGTCCTGCTAGAGTGAGGCTGTTGGGTCCCCCAACTTTTCTGGAACATCCAGAAGATTTAACATCAACATTAGGGCAAACTGCAAGATTTGCATGTTTGATTGATAAGAGTGACGATGATGTGAGACCACCGACATGGTTCAAAAATGATGCTCAGTTCAGTATTGATAAAAGTCGAATGACGATTTTGCCTTCGGGGTCGTTGGAAATTCAAAATGTGAGAGAGTTAGATGCAGGGGCATACAAGTGTCAAGTGGATGGGGGAACGGGGTTTAGTCGAAGTGGAAAGCTTTACGTTATTGCCAATTGTAAGCATAGTAGTTTACGAAAACGCATACCCGTTTTGATATAAAAAAGGAAACACTATTTTAAAATAATTTATCGTATGCAATCTTGTAGCTGAAAAGGATTCTGCTCCACCAATATTCACTGCTGTTCCCAAATCAAGAACTGTACTTGCGGGGACTGATATCGTGTTGGAATGTTCAGCAGTGGCACATCCAAAACAACCCCGTATAATGTGGTTGAAAGAAGGAGGAGCTATTGATTTCACCAGGTATAAACATGGAACATTTATTTATACTGTGTGTTCTCATTTTTAAATCCGAGAAATTTTTAATTCAATGTTGAAATTTTTGTAACAGTCTAAATGACAGCCACTTTTCTATAATTGGCGAGGCAAATCTTCTCATTCGCTCCGTCACCCCTGAAGATAAAGGAACCTACTTATGCCGGGCTGAAAATAGGGAAGATTCGATTGATGTACAAGCAACCATTGATGTTGTCATTCCTCCACAAAAAATTTCCGATCTTATTGTGAATTACTATGCGTATGAAAAGGATGATATCGAGTTGACATGTGGGGTAACAGGAACGCCTACGCCACAGCTGCAGTGGCTGAAAAATGGGGCTTCAATTTTACACGGCGACTATTTTCAGGTGCATACATAATATTTGTGATTTAAAATTAGATATGCTTTTACAGAAAAAAAATATGTGGAATTTTTCATAATAATTTATAAATATTTTGCAGCATCCACCTGGTTCCACGCGATTGCGAATTCTCGGTCTGGTTTTATCCGACACTGGTTTTTATCAATGTTTTGGAACAAATGGTGGAGGTACAGCACAACAAACTATGCATCTAAAAGTGTTACGACCAGGCCAAGAAAAGCCACCAACTCAACTAGGTCCACCATCAAATTTCACCTCCACAATTGTAACCTCAGATAGCATCTCATTGAGATGGAGTCCTCCGCCACATTTAGTGGAATCTGTTCCAGTTCTTGGTTACACCATTTATTACAAGAAACTTCCAGACTCTCCGCGTGAACGAACAATGAATTTGACAAAATCTGCAAAAAACCCTGTTCCTCCAACTGAAGCCACAATAGATCGACTTCAGCCAAACACCACATATATTTTCCGTGTACAAGCGTATGGTCCCACAGGGCCAGGTGTTCATTCCAATGAAATCACTGTGAGGACTGTTGGAGAGGATCCAATTATCATTGATGATCTGGTTGGACTGCCACTTTCCAGTAGTGCTATACATATTAGATGGTCCACGACTAGTGACTCTGTTCAAAGATGGGTAGTGTTTTATCAAGAACTCAATGGAGGCATATTTGGCAATGATGACGGCAGAGGAGAAACACTCACCGTTAATATTCCACAAGCTGAAATTGACAGTTTGAAACCATTCACCATGTACAAGATTAAGGTTCACGCTGTGAGTCGGGTAAGATGAGACATATTCTTGTTGAAATTCAATAATATGCTGATTTTGACGCATATGGTGTGCTCTTGTTACTGCAAGTGTATTTATGCATGTTATATATTTTGTGCCACAGAATGGACCTGGACCAGAAGAGTCCTTAAGTGTTCGCACACTCTCTGACATTCCTGGAGACACTCCGCATAATTTCACTGTTGAACCAAATTCCGCATCGGTATGATAATCCCAAAAAATATCTAATATATCCGCTATTCTACTAATGCATTTTAATTTAATGCTTTTTTCAGAAGATTTTTGCAAATTGGAGAAAGTGGGTAACCCAAATTTTTTATTAATAAAACCTTGTCTTTGTTTTATAGTCCGTTCGACTTTCTTGGCTGCCACCACCCGTGGAGTTCCAAAATGGACAAATAACTGGCTACAAAATCAAGTACAAGCCTAAAGGGAAAAAACGAGCGGAAACTGTTACAACGGACGCCAACACGTTGACACTAATCATTCCAGATCTTGAGAAACAGACTGAGTATCAAGTACGAATAGCGGCAATGAATGTAAATGGAACTGGCCCGTTTACAGAGTGGACAAATGCACTAACTTTTGCAAAGGATTTGGATGAAAGCCAAGTTCCCGATAGACCAGAGGCCATGCAAGCTCGTCCTGGAGTAAGCTCTATTACAATCACTTGGACACCAGCTAGATCACGGGATGGAAATGACATTTTAGTCAGAGGCTACACCATAGGTACTTTTTTCCTTCCTTTGGTTATTCAAAATCGCAAATCATTTTTATGGCCTAATTTTTCATTTCCCAAAACCACTTTGCTATTTTCTCTCTTCACTTATGTTTTTGTAGGTTGGGGAAAAGGGATTCCAGACGTGCACACTAAATTAGTGGATTCCCGTCGACGCTCTTTCAAGATAGAAAATTTACGACCCAATTCCGAATATGTAATATCTCTACGTGCTTACAATCGTGTGGGAGATGGAATCCCCATTTACGAAAACGTGCGAACATTGGAGGAAGATGAGGACGACTTTTCTGACGAGCTAATGAACTTTCTCCCTCCACCTGTAGGACTTCGTGCAAACACGCTTTCCCCAACGTCAATCATTCTTTACTGGACTGATAATGGAGGCTATTTGATAAGGAAGGAGGCAATTGGCAAAATATTATATGTTGTAAGGTACATGCCACTTGACGACTCAAACAGGTACTCTTACATCAACACAACGGAAACAAGCTATGTTGTTGAGAACCTTCGAGCTGGAACAACTTATGAGTTTAGCGTGAGCGTGGTAGCTGGTCATAAACGTTCTCAATGGAGCCTCGTTGCTGCAAATACTACAGCCAATTCAAGACCAATGCCTGCTGACCTAACTTTGGTGGGCTTTACCGAGTAAGTTTGTTTAATCTCGTGGGATTATAAATGCCACACAGCCATACATACAACAAAGAGAATTGGTTGAGTAACCCAATTTACTTTTTTCTAAATGTTTTAGCTCACAAATTGTACAATCCAGCGTAGTATTAAATTGGCAGCCTCCTCCATCAACGATCTCACATCATAATGAAGAGAGCTTATCTAACCAAGATAGTCTTCAGAGCTATATAATTTATTACACGACTACATTAAAGGAATGGATTGAGGAGAATGTACCGGATGATGTGCTAACGCATAAAATTACGGGATTAACACCGGATACCACATATTACTTTAGGATAAGTGGCAAGTGGAGACGGAGTGGTCTTGGACAAACGACAGAGATAAAAAGTGTGACCACTCCGAAGGTGACCACGCACTATCAGCAAACTGTGGCCAATAGCAATAACAATAATATGAATTTGCCACCGCCATCAATGCAAAGACCTAATCAACTTATTCTCTACGTTCTTATTGGACTTTCGGTACTTTTTGCGTTGGCAAGTGTGGCACTCTGCGTTTATTACAAGAGGAAGGCAAGGGATTTGCAGAATAATGCATTGGGGAAGAAGAAAGACAAAAAGATGAAGTGAGTAAAGAGAAAGCATTGTCTTCAGATTATTTCGTTGTAGCGTGTGTTGTGGCACTTTTGGCAGAGATATTTTGGAAATGTCAAAATATAAAATGCTCATGCATAGGAATGTATTGTGCTTTTATTTTAGAAAAACTGACCCAGAAATGATGAAAATGACAGCCTCTGGGAAGCTTAATCCACCGGATTTGTGGATTCATCACGATCAAATGGAGCTCAAGCAAATGCAGCAGCATCAAACTTTACTTTCTAGTTCTTCCAATGAATTTGACCTAATCGATGATCATAGGACTACCCATTCCCTAGATAAAAGGGCTCTTCGCGCAAGCAGAAGAGGTATTAAAGTTAATTGTTATTGATGGGATTATAATGAATTCCTTTGGTATATTATACGAATGTGTTCTAATGACATTCTTTTTGCGGTTTTAGTTGTAACCACAGATGACGATGACTTTGAGACTGGGTCATCCACGCTTAGACGAACAAACAACAAAAGCAAGCATAGTGGCAGTTGCAGCAGTGTCACTGTTCCATGTTCTCTCAGCAGTAATGCGTCAAGTCAGCATAATCTCACTCATAATCATGGAGGGCAGTACAGGTGAATAAATTAACTTATGAAACATTTCTTTAAAAATATCTTATGTACTTTTGCATTATGTATTTACTTTATTATCTTTAAAAAACAGTGCCACTTCCGATTATGGAACTGCTCAGTCCACAAATAATCTCTCAACTCTCACACGTCGCAGTGGGGCCAATGCATCCGGTAATTTGAAAAGCTTTGGTGTCCCTCCACCCGTGATTAACTTTCCTCCTGGAGTTGGTGCAGTCACAAATAAATCAAGTGAGTGAAAATGAATACATTAATTGAATTAAGATATTCTTTCAAGATAATTGAATATTATGCTGTGCTATCATTCTTTTTGTTATTATAACATTTTGCGTCATTTTTTCGCATTTTTCCCCACAGCTCCGCACGTCACAGATAATCGAACAACAAACCCAGTGAAAATCCAGAACCAACCACCCAACCCTGTACATAATTACTTTGTCCAATCTGCCTCCTCTGATGAGCCATCATCTCCCCAACTACAAAAATGTTACAGCACTGAAGAACTGAACCAAGAAATCAATAATTTAGAAGGACTTATGAAGGATCTTGTAGACATCACAGCCAAGGAATTTCAGTGTTAGTTACATAGTCCTTGGTGTATAGTTAATAGAATATTTACACAAACAAGCTTCTGTTTCACAAGAAGTGTACACCACAAAGGAGGCTGAGAGAAACAAAGGAGACGCTGGAGAAAACACAATATACTCAAGTAAGATATCCAATCCAGAAATATAAGTGTTTGTATTGTAAGCACTACGTTTTATATATTAGATCGGATCGAAGCAACTTTTTATGCATTTATTATTATTTTAGTTGAAAAGATCATTTTATGATTGTTACTAAATGTATAGGCCATATTCCTGAGCTAAAATCACAGAGAGTTTTAGAAACATGTACTAATCATGTAACGTACACTTACGCAACAAAAACATTTTATTATTTTCAAAAAAGTTCTATTTATCATTTTTTATCTTACCATTCTAGTTCTATCTACTTAAATTATTCATTATAGCGCACATGAAGCAATATACAAACTAGCATAGTATATCTTTCTAAAACAGCGAAAACTTAAAAGTCTTTTATTGCAGTTCCATCCTCCATAATATATTTGTATACTCTTTCTTCTTCAAGAACTGTATTAACAAAAAATTCACAAAAATAACGAAAAATTTATTAAAATACCATCCTTTAGATTTTAGATTTAAAAAATACAAGAGGCAGCTTTCAGTTTTAATGTAACGTATTTAATTTTTACAACTTTCCTATTTCAAAAAGGAAAATCACATGTAAAGTGTAAAATGATCTCAAGACTTTCCCCTCTACAATACACTTGTATCTATATTTTATATCTTGTAAATATTCCTCCAGAAAAAAAAGTTTTAACTATCACATTAACATGAAAACGAATGCAGATATATAAATATATTGTAAATGTGTTCATACTTCTTGGTCTCAACAAATCCCGACTGTGTGGAACAAAACATTACAGTGCAGCAATGTTGTTTGCAATTTGCAATATTATTATTCAGTTTTTTTATTTTATAGTTTAGGTATAAAAAATGTTATGCTCATAGTGTATATCGATATATACACTTACACAAAAAAACTCTCTTTTAAATAACAAATCACTAAAAAAAGATAATTACAACTATTTATATAGAATCTATATAAATTTTTTTATTATAAAAAATGACCATGTACATTGAATGTAACATTCTTTCCAGCCATCTTTTCCATATGATGGTATTTCTCTCTGATAGACTAATTAATTTAGAATAATTTTACAATTTTTTGGGAATAGTTTACATTTATTGGAGTGACACACTAAATGTTGGTCATTACCGTGTATTATCCATCGTGCAATGAAAAAAACGAAACAAAAAAGAAATGTATAAATTGCTATAAAATTTTAGTGTTGTTTGTTTTTAGAACGAGATAAAGAAAAAAAATCGCGCATAAAATAACATTTTATACATGTATTGTTGTGAATGTGAATGAAACAAAAAAAACAATGTTGTGTTTAGCAAACTAGCCATTTTTATACTGTATACCCACCCGTTAAAATACATACATTGCTAACCGGTGTTTATAAGTCAGTTTTATATTCAATATTATTGATAAAATATACAGCAACTCTTTAAACTGATAAGAACAAAGAATGTAAATTATTATTAAAAAATGATTGACTTTTATTAGTTGACATTGTTGTTGAAAATAAATAAATAATTTTCAGAAAAAAAGGTTTAAACTTCAATATTGATTTGATCCATAAATTGAATTAATCATTGCATCTCAAAATCTCAATGACGTGGTGCATTAAAAAATTCACTGTAAGCATACGTGTTGGGTGTTAATGACAGTGTGACATTTCTCGTTTCTCTTCTAGTTTATAGATTTAGTAGATTATATTTTTGTTATTGAGTTATCCAGATTCACCTACTACACAGCACAGCGGCTTCCAATCCATCTATTTAATCGCCACATGTGGACTTGTTACTTTTAAAAGTTATTGGCGTTGCAACATTAATTTGCAATAAAATAAAATATTTGTGAAAACTTTGTACTTGCATAAAAAGTATATTTGAGCTTTCACCTACTTCAACTTGCAAAATCTTCCACATTCATATAAACATGCATCAGCCCTAGTCAAAGGTCAAGGACATTGGGTTTGTGTGTGGAAAGATGTTTTTGCAAAGAGAACGTGTTTTCACTCCTTTACATAATACGCTCATATTATAAATACCTATGCATAATTATTATAAAGCAGCATGATAGTAAATAGGTACTAGCCCATTTTATCTTCGCGTCTTTGCGTGGTCGTAATCGTTGTTCGTCACCGTCGTCGCCTAAAGAAAAAAACAACAAAATTATACCTTGTAGTGAGTATACCTGTTGTGTGTCAGAAGAGCCAACTTATATGCTGATGAAGATGATGATGATGCTGTCTCCACTACTAATGTAATTTATCCTGACCAAACCAATAGTATCCACAAATATTTATGCAAATTACTCCTAAAACCAGGTACATTCTCAGCATTTTACACAAGATCCTGTTGCATCTGCATTTGAATAGTTATTATTATGGGACCACTAGTACAACTTATGATTATCCATCCTCTGAAGGGACTGATGGCATATAAGATTGGAAATCTTGTTCCGTAGTAGTAATCAGGCACACATGCCATTTCAATCGTATGCACCATACTTTTTCCTTACATAATACAATCTTTCATTTTTTACTCTAGCAGAAGAACAATGTTCATAATTATAGCTTTTTTTTTGTACGTACTCCACCGCATTCCATAATTCCATAGACAGTCAATTTGGCACAGCATTATCATAGCATAGCGTGTGTAACGTAACGTTTGTTCACGTAATAATAATCATCATAATCATTCAATGGCTCCTTCCCTACTTCTTGTGCTTGTACAAAAACCCACATTTTTTCCAGTAAAAATCCTATCAGCAAACCAGAAAGTCATAAAAAAAGTCCAGCAACAAGTGAAGTCAATAAAAAAAAGTTTACCGGCACCTTCCCGTCGGTCCCGTATTGTGTAATTGTAAATACTACATCAGATCAGCCTCTGTACTACTGCAGCTGCTGCTGTTTTTATTACTCAAATTTATGGTTGTAGTAAAGTAAGTACATTCGCCGAAAACACGATGAAATTTACTAGCCCAAAGCCACTATTTACCAAACAACCTTGACAATGACATCCACCACCAAAACCACAACAAAATCTAAATATTACCAATTTCGCCCTACACAAGAACCAGTACAACAATAAAACCAGGAGAGTAAATATAAAAATGCATATAAAAATATGTATCTACAAAGCGTGCATACATTCACAAAACACATAAAAACTTTTGAATCTTGCCGTTCAACATGAAAAATGATAGCCTGTCTCTTTCGAAACGAGTCCAACTAACTCTTCTAGTCTGTGTGCCTGTGTGCAAGATGTTAAGAAAAAAAGGAGAACAGGAGACAAGGAGCAGTGAGATGAGGAGATGGAGAGAGAAGCAGAAAAACCATAAAATTTGCCATGTTTATCTTACTAGCCCATATCCAAAAGTCATTTTACTCAGTTCAACACGAGAACCGGACACATTCCTTGGGTCTGGCTGTTTGTTGGCACCTAGAATACTTTTGAAACAAAACCACAACACAATACAATATAGCACCACTGTTGTATTGCGAATCATGATCATCACCTCGTCGTAGTCATCAACATTTTTTACGAGAGGAAAGTATGTAGGTCGCTTGCTGATGCATTTAAAGGGACAATATTGCATACTCTGTAGACAAAAATGTGCAGGATCAAAAGAGTAACAGGATTATCGTGTTTAAAAGTGTTTGGCTCTGTGTTCATGTTCATTGAACGAAAAAAATGTTAATACAAGCTCATTAAATTTGCTAAAAAACCACTTAAGCTCAATGTTTAAAAATCCTATTTTAATAATTCGACAAAGCAAAAGCAGAATTTTTGGTTAATTTCATTTTAATTTCATTTTCTCAAGAATACAAGACTAATTTGTAGTTTTTGTAAAAGTATCATTGTACGTGATATTTTTGTTGTGCTGTATTTGTGGTATTTACACAATGCAAATTCCTAACCGCTGCCAAAATTATTTGCATCATTTCCTTTTTTCCCCTTTCACACAACTGTGCAAGCAGAACAGGATTTTACTAGCAACTCACAGAACCACAAATACCACCAAAGTGCATCTCTCTACGAATTTGTATGCTTTAATCTTTGTTTATGAGTATATTTATCCAAACATTTAAAGCCGACTTTTTCATTTACAAAGTTTATCTTCCATATCTCTTTTTTACCATTCACCATTAACTGTCACATCTAATTATACTTTATGTCATGCTGAAAACACTTTTCTTTCTTTGAAAAAATATATTTTCTTAATATCCCATTTCATCTGTATTTCATTCATGACGAAGGAAAAGTCACGGATTTTGCATTCCAAATGGAAACACTCATGAATGGCATTCCTCCGTAATTTTATCATTTCTCATCTTTTCAACCCTTGTTTACATGAGCATACCTTGAGAATCTTTTTTTCTTCTGTTTTTCTTTCAAACACGCGAACTGTAAAACAGTATTGTGCAATGGGAAATATGAACTGTGCAATATTTGCAATTCAAAATGACAAAATATTCAAATTTATCTCTTAACCTTCGGCATTCCTTATGACGCCAAAGATCATAACTCTCTAAAGTTATCAAGTTATGATTATAAATTTCGCACAAAACAAATTCATTAAATTCAATGGTGAAAACTTTATGCATTAATGTTTTCATTACCACCATTCAAAGTTAACTGTTCATTAAAATTAAAGGTTCATAACATAACCACTTGCATGCATATGGCAAGGTCATTTGGTTTCACTTCAAGGTAGCGTATTGGACAAACTTTATTTTAAGAATTTTTAAAATAACCGAAACATATTGATATGCAAAGCACTGTGAGAAACGATTAGAGGGCTTTCTTCAATCAGTGGATGATTAAGGCTGAATTCATCGCTCCAATTTATTGGAACTGGAACGCATAATGATCGTGTTTAGTGATGATATTTTGACGTAGGCGGTTAACGCAAAACGCATAAAATGAACAATTAAAATAATTTCTTGTACATAAATTACCTCTGCCACTTTACATACCACTGATCGTTTATAAATATGTGTGATCATCACAATAAAACCATCCTCCCACACCATCGGATGCACTTTATGCGTGAGTGTCTTTATGCAGCAATTCATCTTTATGATCATTTTTATTAATATTTTTTGTTTCAGTTATAATTTGTGGTGGCGGATTAATAGTCAGTAGTAATGGCAGTTCTAACCAGTATAAAGTCAGAACAATAATTTTTATGCTCATGAGATCTCTTATTTTCATTACCAGTTCCACAACATTCCAATTTGGTGGTCATACATTAAGACGACCCTCTCTCTCTCTTACCGCGCTGCGCCCCCGTTTTTTGGACCTGATTCCTACTGATCTATCTCTCTGGCTATTCATTCTTCCCCACCTACTTAACATTTTAGCATTTCATCAAGACAAGAATTAATGCTCCCAATGATAAATGGAAACAAATATAGCTCAACAGTGATTGAGTACTGACTGGAATTTTATTATTTGGAAGGACACCCTCAATCCTTCTTTTTTTGTCATAATGATACTAAGTAGCAGATAATGTTAATACGTAAAACCACCACCATTACAATAGCTATATGGTCATCATTATCTAACAATAATACTCAAAACTATTTTACTTTTTTCTAAATTTATTGCATAAAAACTAGCAACTAAATCAAGTTTACCAAGCATACATATCAAAAACACTCATTCATCCGTCCAACTTTTTACAGACTTAAATTTTTTATAGACAAAATCACTCTATTACCACACACAACAGAGATAATCTCTTCGAATATATTATGTTACGTATAAAATGCCCATCATCATAATAATAATCATATCATTCATTTGCAAAAAAAATAGATACCGCGCTGCGAGAAGACTGCTCTTTCTTAGTAACAAACAAGAAAATTGTTGTCTTGTGCAAAAAGGGACTGAAGAAATAATTCCGGCGCCTTCCTGACTGACTTTTTCTTGCTTTGCTGACTTGAGTTGACTTTGAGATGCAAAAAAAATTGTTCACACATGTCTCTTTGCAATAGCAAAGTAGTCTCAAACTCGCATCTCTCGCATCGCAACAACATTCCATCATTTATAACTTATCACACAGCCTGTACACGAGGATCAACAAGATCATCTCTTTTTTGTCGTCGTAGCCGTCGCCATTATACCACTCCAATCAAAATTATGCATACTTATTATACATTGTCGTTTTTGTTGATGTCTCTCTGGTTTTGGTTTGGGTGCTAGTGTTGGGTGCTCAAACCAAAACGCAATCAAACTTACATAAAATGCAGTTGGTAATGATGATGGCGTCGTATGCGTAGACAACACAAGAACTGCAGTGGTGTGCGTGTGGCGTGCATGCGTTGTTACCTCCCCTCAAGTTTACCAATTGTTAAATATAAGATGCTTCTGATCCATATGGCAGCTTTAATTGATGAACTACAAACAAAAAATAGTTTTACAATACCTGACGCCTTCTGGGTTTGCTTCGTACATAATATTTTCTGCATGCATGCATAACTATTCAGAAAAATGTTTGTATAATTGTATCTCAGATAGGTTGTGTGGTAAGCAGTAGTAGTAAAATTATTTAATTTTTATGTTTTTTTTTCCTCTTGCGTACTCTTCCACCTCAACAATTATTTGGTGACTGACTGCTTCTGCTTTTTTTTACTACAAACAAAGTGGTATGAATAATAATAATGTGTGTATGTAATAATGAATAAACGCGTTTCACTTTGTTTGCTATAAAAAAATTGTTTAAGAAGGCTAGTCAAGTCAAGTGAGTATACATACTATCATGTCTCTTTCAACAAAATGGAAGAAAAAGGAGAAGAGAGATGATTAAGATGAAGAAGCAAACTGTCGCCAGTCGCCAACCTTTTTAGCATCTCTTCATTTTCTGTAAGATGCTCTTATCCCCAAAAAAATATCTTAACGCAATAGTAAATAATGCTTGCAAAATGCAAACTTGATCTAGTAGTCAAATTGAGTTTAATATTGATGATGATGAGAATCGTGAAAAACGCAAGATGCATATAGGTAAATACTCATAAGCTACATTACTTACTCTGTTTTTTGTTATTGTTGCTGTTATGTATAAAGCTGCACCACACCAAAAAATTCCCAACAAGTTTAAATAAAGAAAAAAAGAGAAAAAGAAAATAAAAAGAAGAGATATGGGAAGGACCAAAAGATGAAAATAAAATTACTCGAAATTTCCCAGAGAGTTGTCCGCGTATACATGCCAAGATGAGATCAAAAAATAATAAAAAAGACGCGTCTACATTGGCATGCGAATTGGAATAGGAAAACTGATGATCTTGTACTGGTGAGTTGAATACTTGATTTATCATAAAAGTCACACTGGATGTAGTCGTCGTCGTCAATGTGTACATGTAATACATATTGTCACTGTTATCATTAATATTTAGTGCATCTGCATTCCTTTTAGTTGGACATCAATTTTTGTCTTGTGTGTAGTTTTACTCTATAATCTACTACTGTTTTGACAGCTCTTTTCTTGTAATAGTATGGCTGAGAATGCAAGGACGTTTATAACTTTGTCCGCACTCTTTGCAGATTTTTTTTGCACTTTACACATTTTATCACTATCTTGTTTTTTATATCATAATGATGATATATATATTAATGTGCTATATACTTGCGGTGTGGTTGTATAATAATATGTCTTTCTGTTTTGGGAATCACCACCACCACCATCGTATTCATCATCCATTAAATAATTTCTCACAAAAAAATTTATGCCACCATGCAAACCTACAGATAAAAGCAGCCAACATACCAGTACCAGATGCCACGTTCCTTTTCTTGTTAGTCAGCTTTTGCGACTATAAGAAAAGGGCTTTTCCAAAAAGTAAAAAGTTCGGTTTGTATGCTTGTTGCAAAGTTGAAGCCACCAACAAGAATCAAGCTTTCTTGTAAATATGTTTGTATAGTAAGATGGAATGCAACCGAAACTAGTATAAAGCTGGGCATAATTATATTATTGAATGTCGACTGAAACAGTAAATTACAAGCAGCCACTTCTTTAAAAACGATAATTTATCTCTTTGAAACAACTTTCGAATGAAAAGAGTAAATTGTAGCATTTTGTGTACAATATATTTACCCTGGATTTGGATTGCTCCCGCAAGGGAGACACAAGTATTTGCACATGTTTAACAATTTGGTATTCCAAAACCTTACCCACAACGGCTAACAAATCATAAAGCAGTCAAAAAGCAGCATAAATAGCTATTCCACTACTGAAGATATCACTTTGGAACATGAACTGACCATCATTGTCATTCATCGACATCTTTCTTTAAAAAAGACAGCAAAGCCCCCAACAGGCTTTACGGCTGCACTTGTTTTAAACAAAGATTTTTATCATCGTTATCTCGTCTCCTCCTCTGACCACATATAAATCTCGACTGTGAGCTGAAGTGATGGAACAGAGAAAAATGTGAATCCTTTGATCTATGAGAGATGAATATATACCTACTTTATACTTATATTACACAGACAAGCCACGTACTAGATTGTCAAGGTCGGCGCCCCAAAAACATACACAACATTGCAATCATTACGCGAGGCAAAGTATCATCAACACCATCATCATCATCGCCGTCATGATTATCATATCATCCATAATATTCCATAATAAAAATATACCTTCCTACTCTTTTTCTTCAAAGATTACTACGTATTGTATAAACATGTGCTCTGCACTCTGCACACGCCAAGCCAGAGAACTTGGTAGAGTTGTTTGTTGATGGCGGCGGAGCAACATAAGATGAGACGATCATAATGTTAATGTGTATAAGTTAAACGTAAACTTTAACACAATCAGCAATTTTCAAGATGTTTACAAGATGGGTTAAGTGTACTGAACATCATTGACGTGACGATGATGATAATGATTATATGATGATGATTGTGGCTTGAATTCTCCAGTCCAGCCTCATCACATTATGATGATAGGCAGGCACCCAAAAGCTTCTCGTCTTGTCTTTGTTGCTACTTCTGCGACTGTCTCGCAGTTAATAATGGGGAATTTGCTAAATACGGATGGAGACAGTAAGCTTTTGTGTGCATGATGTTTATATAATATGCAAAAAGGATTGGTTTATGGAATAGCAAAAAAATGGAGATAGTGAATTTGAGATGGAGTACAATTTTTATAGTTATTGCAAAAGAGTTTCTAGTCTTTATCTCTTTCGTGCAAAAATCATGTACAGACGCGTGCTCTTCTCTCTCTCTCTGATATGTATTTGCAAATGCGTGTGTAATGAGGGAAGGCAAAATATTTAGAGATGTATGGCAATTAGTTGGTAATTCTAATTTGCAAAGGAGCAGATACATGAGATATTGGCCATAATAATATTCTTCTTTTCTTAAATGGCATATTGTTTGTATTTGCAAATGAATATACGAAGGTGAAGCAAAAAAACATAATATATTATATTGCTATTCAACAAGTAGGTGGTTTTGTGGCAGCAAGGTAAAAAAAATTGAAAGAATAATAAATGCATTTTGTAAGTTTTTACAGGCGCCGGTCAGGTCGGCGTGAGTTGAGTGAATTTTGGTTTTAGTTGACGATCATCATCGTCATCGTCGTGATCTTGATATGAAATCTCTTTCGCTGTCTCTCTTCTTGATGCTGCCGTTGCTTCTTTTTCGTTTCACATTTATATTTTTTTCTTATATCAACCCAAGCCACGAGCTATTTCCTTAGGTTCTCTCTTGTTTTTTTAACGATTGATCGTAACTTTTTTGTAGAAAATACCTCTAAGGGTTTTACATTATGTGTCTATACAATATTCTTTTTGATGATGATAAAAAGCTAATCTAATGAAATCATTTTTTTGCCATTCCTCTTGTATTTTACTTTGTACACTTTCTTTTTTTTATTTGAACTTTTTTATTGGTAGTCGCCAGTCGCCATTCATCTGATTGCTTGTTATAAAATTTTATCATTTACCCAATGTCTTCGTATACTAAACATTATTACTTTTATATTGCTAATAAATAATAATATTACAGCAGTAATATCTACAAAATGGTCAAATAAAATGCAGAGAAGACGATAGAAGCAGTCGTATGTCGTATCGCATATCGTATTGCATCGTCTTCATAATGCCATAACATTGCCATTTTATTTTCTCCACTGGTTTCTTTTCGATCATGAAGATGATATGATATGGGATTGATTCTTTACCTTAAAGAAATGATACTGCACACTGCACACTTATCATCTTCAGGATCACCTTTACTCACCTCAACACTAACTGTCATTTACCACCGCCGCCGCTGACTTGACACGCAAGAAGAAGATTAATGATGGAGCCACAAAAATCTATATAAATACGTCAGTTTAATGCCTTGTCTCAGGCAATTGACTTAACTCTGCTATTAGGGTCGGGTGACAACTTGCTAGTTTCACAAGAAAAACTTACAATTTTAGAATTCAGTTTGCAAGATTGCACTTTTTCTGAATCACACCTTTGTCTACTCCGCCTCCTCTTTCAAAGTAGTTCATCATCATCATCACCAGCCAAGACACACCGACCGGACCAGCAAAAAGTATAACAAGCTATAAAGGACAGGAGCAGGACATGGCCTTTATAGTAGCAATATATCACGTGGCTCTCCAAATTAGTTTGTATCCTTTCATCCGAGCATATTTTTATACACATTTATCATAACAGCGAAATCCAAGACATGTCGAAAGAAGGCTTTCTTCGCACTGTTTTGTGTAATATTTTTTTTGTGTGACGTGGGTCGTGTGGCCACTAAAAGAAAAAAAAGTTTAAAGAAGAGTGACAACGTGCCTTTTACGAAGTGACGGATTAAATGAGCTGCCTTATAAATAAGTCAGAAACAAACAAGAGGAGGAGGAGCAGCTTTGAATAAGAATGGAACATGAAGCTCTCATCTAAACATCTCTGGCTTGGCTTGCCTTTGTCGTCATCATCGAAGTAAGAAAAACGTAAGAAAAAAATCAAACCGGAACTGCTTGCATAATATACATACATACATAAAAACACAAGTCGTAAAATGACATGTAATAACGCAACAGAACAAGTACATAATACATAAGATTACAGGTGAAGATTCACACATTTATACTTGCATTATCTTTATCTTGATGCATATCATTTCATTTCAAAATGGATTTCAATGTTAACTTGTTTTACAAGCCATATCATCATCGTCATACCTTTTTAAAAAGGAATCATAACATAAGATGCCGGAGAACAGTGAACTTACCTTGAATAGAAATGAATAAAACCAAAATTGGGGTTTTAAAAAGGTGCATCCTTCTAGTCAGTTTGGAACCTAAAAAACCTGTGTGTTATGCATATCTTAGCTCACTGTCTTAAAAACGCCTCCATCTCCGTTTTCGTTCTTTTTTCCACAAATATCATCAACACAGTCAGAATAACGAGAAAAAAATCTTCTTTTTTTTGTCGCATAAAAAGGAATTTCAAACTGAGCCAAGCATTCATCAGTTTTATTGTTGAAACTTTTAATTTCTTAATGCCATCTTGTACAGGCGATACGATAATACGGATGTTTTGGATTTTTGGACGAAAATGTTGATAGGTGCAATAAGGATGTAGCTAAAAAAAAGTAGAATGCGCAGAATACTACTCCTATTTCATCAAAGGTTTACTTTTTTTAGTTTGTTCGCATTCTTCAGCTTCTTCGGTGTGTCTTGATGACGAAGCTATCATTACCATTTTACCATGCATCATCACTACCTCATATTACAAGCCTTGTATGTACAAAGGGCCTTATTGCTCTTTTAATGTCATTCATTAAAAAATTTCAAAGCGGAGCTCTCCGCTCATAAACCAAATTTTTCTTGTCATCATTATCATCATCCTCGTCATCAAAAAGGAATCTAAATTCATCCATCCATCCATCCTGAATTGTCAGTTTTGCCATCATAAAACATCATTGATCTTTTTTGGTGGGCAGACGCCAACAGGAACAAAACGCCGCCGCACCAAGAACACACCACCACCACCACACCACACAAAACCAAGTATGATGATAAGTGTGTAACCCAAAAAAACCAGGCTCACATCCTATTTAGGCAGGTCATCACCAGTCACCAAAACCACCACCGCCGCATCAACACCATCGCATATCATATCATCATACAAAAACTTTTAACATATACGATTCCTGAGGGCATTAAATCATCATTTGAGCCACCACCACAATACAATACTTGGGTACACACAGCTCGGTTCAGTTTTTCTAATGGCTTTTTTGAAATAGCAGAAAAAAACGTGTTCAGTTACACAAAATATAACTCACTTTTTTACATTTTTACTACTTTAAATATATGTACAAAGCAAAGTAATATATTTAAAATGTTCAAAGATGATACGATGAACATACTTTGATAAATGTGTGTGGGCTCTTTTCATTTGGCATAATATTTCTGTGTGGAATCCCGAGGAAAAAATAGAAATATGCATTTTTTTTCGTTAAAAAAAGTTGATCAAGTCAAAGTAAGATCGAAGAAATTGGAATTGCTACTTGAACACTCATCAGTGATCAAACTTTACTTTTATTGCTCCAAGTTGATTTTTATACCTTTGCATAATCATTATCTTTTATATGCCATGTTAGAAGACATTTTTTCACAAAAAAAATAAACTAGATGATAAAATATGCTCTATGCTCCCTCTCGTCCTCCATCATCCTCCTCCTCTTGATCAGATTACCAGAATATAAATAAGGTAGTCAAATATAAATTAGTTGGGATTTTTACTACTTGTTATTTTTGAAGCTTATTGGAATGCATCTTTTTTTTTGTTGACAGGACTGTTATTGTTTTTAATAATAATTTGATTGGACAAGGTTGACACTCACACTCACTCACACGAACGGGGAAAATGAAAAAGCGTGGAAGCTTGCAATAAGCAATCAATTCATTGCAGATTTTTAACTGCCTGCCTGTGTCGTCGTCTCTACCTCTTCTTTGCTGACTTGGTTAGGTTTACTGATCAAGTGATCATCATCATGATCACCACGTCGTCGTCGACATGATTATAATATATTATAGTTGTGTCGCTGATGAAGCAAATATATCATCATCAACATCCCCGCATCTTGTTCATCGGTGCAGTAGTAAAGTAGTCGTAGTAGTATTTAGTTTTTTATTTAATGTTATGAGAGTACTGCACACTACAAATACACACACACACACGTCGTAATAATAAGCAGCAAAGTAGTTTTATGTCGTCGGTCGGGCGAGTGGACTGGAACTTTTTGGGAATCCCATACAAGAATGTTGCTGCTGCTGTTTTGCAGTTTGCAGCATCTTTTAAAAAAATTCTCATCTCCTCAGGAGAGCATATCACATATAATACCATTCCGCAACAAATCTTGCTCACTTGCCATTTACCATTCTGTAACAGTCAGTGAAACACCACATACTCATCGACTCACCGTCTTAGTCAACATCATCTTCGCATCGCACACGTCTTCTCTTGACTTCTTCTTCTTCTTGTGTCACACAATCACACAGTCAGTCGCCTTGCTTTTCATGCTAGAGAGCAGTGAGCAGAGCATCATCATCTCATCGCAAAAATCTTTTGACTTTGTTCAGATTGAGAAATCTGTAAAAAACATAGATCGCTCGCTTGCTTTTTAAAAAGCAGGCATTTTAGTGGAAGAGTTTTCTTGTGAGTTTGTTGCAGCATTACTTATTACACAAGTCAAAACAACTAAACAGTGAAAACAACATTTTTCTCCTCTCTCTGATTTGATTTTTTCATACGCCAAAATGGTAAGCAAGTTAAAAAGAAGAGAATCAGAGTAGTTTTTCAACGAGATTAACATATCTCTCCTCATCATAATAAATTCCTTTACGGATGTGGTGTTGCAGCGAAAAAACAAACCAAGAAATATCTCAGGGCATCCCCGCGCCGCAGAGTATCATGATCATCAGCATCTTAGCATGTTCGTCATGATCCACAAATCCACAACATCGCAATCGCATCATTATGATTTTCATCGTCACAACTTTACCGCACACACACACGGATTTTTAAGTAAGTCCAACTGAACCTCGGCAACTTAAGAAGCAGAGGGAGGAGGAAAAAAAAGAAGGAAGCAGAGTAATCATATCATAATATTTTAGTACAACGGGGCATACTATTCAATTCAGACTGACGACGACTTTTTCCATTTTGGCAACAGACAACGAGAGAATTTTTTTCATTGAAGACAAATAAGAAGGAAAAAACGCATACACACAAAAATTTCCGTCGTACATTGACTTGATAGGAAAAAAAGTGTATCCGAGAGAGAGAGAAATAAGCAGCAGCAGTGCTTAATATTATTATCCTCATCAACATCATCGTCATCATTATTATTATGTTATGTTAGCAGTATTTTATAAAACACTACAGCAAAATGCGGTATGTATCTTCATACCCTGATTTGTTTCCTTGTGTGTCCGTCCATCCTCCTCACAAGATAATCTTCTTTCATGAGGACGACGACGACGAGAGAGGAGAGGGGATAAAAAATAGAGAAAAAGTATGCATGGTAGTTTGCATAATCACACAATCACATAGTTTTGTTGTGTCGTTGTCGTTCTTGTGTAATGTGACGTGTGTGTGTTTACGTATGTTTCATTTTTTTGTGCAGCAGCAAGAGCAAGAGCGTAAATAAGCCGCATTCCGATTCCGTTCCAATGAGATTGTCGCGTAACATTTTTGCATACAAAATTTAAGAAAAAGTATTTTGGAGGAGATGAGAATGAAAGGGTTTTAGGTTTGAAGAAAAAAGTTAAAAGGGAAGAGAGATCAAGAATTTTTACGCTTGTATTGGCGGCGGTGGTGATCATGATGATGATAATAATATGTGCGTCCTTTCAAGTGAAAAAAAGTTATGATTTCTCAACAGCAGCACTCAGGCGAACAAACGACATTTCATCTTTGTTGCTTTATTAGAGAGGAACATAAGCATAAAGCGCAGAGACGTGACGAGAGTGCTTCATGTACGAAAATGAAGTTTGCAAACGTTGCAACTGCTGAGGTTGGCGGCTTTAGAGTGATTGACTAACTTTTGAAACTACATCATCTTCATCGCATTGGTGTGGCGGTGGTGAGAAATGGGGTGCTGTTGGAATCACTGCATTGGATTGGCTTATAGGACGAAAGGAAACGCTAAAAGTATATCATATAATTTTTTCCAGTGTGACAAATTTTACTTTGACATGACTTTTTATACAAAATATTCTAATTGGATTGCTTTGTTGGTTAGTTTACAGGATTAAAGGAAGCGCCTTTACAAAAACAGGGAAACTAATGATCACATCACTGGATTTGGACAAGGTGGAGAAAATACAGATGACTTTGTTTAATTTTTCAAGAAAGTTGTAACCAAAAGCATAATATTGGAAGCCATGCAGTATGCAATGCAGTTTGTGGGCTGTATAATCAGAAAAGTCATGAAACGTTGCAAATTAGCCTCTCCTAGGCTTTGTCTGTGACATGATAATGTCCATCAGTGTAAACTGATTGTTGACGTTCAGCCATTGACTAGGAGAGGGTTCCTTTGCTAGTTTCAAAAATCAACATAACTACTTTTCTCGCAATCCTTGATATTGGATAACAACAGTTCATGGATGGATTCCAAGAAAACACGGGGCATGGTCCATGACAAGTTACATTTTGATTCAGTGACAGGATATATCCATCAAACTTGAAGGAAATATTTGTAAATTATTTATTCCAGCAAAATATTCGATTTACAAATCATTATTTTTAAATTGACGTGTGTTTTAATAGGTGACAACAAATGACGACAATGGAAAAGCATGTAAAATTAAATGGACGACTACTGGTTACATTTATGAAGCTCAGTTTGCAGATGAAAATGCTGCCATGTTGTGATTTGTGATCGAAATTTATTGCGTGTCAAATAAAAGATAGTACTAATTATTTTTGTTTTTTTATATATTTGTCAGGTTAGATTAGATTATAAGACGAAAAATTCTTGGAAGTAAATTAGAACTATTTCCATTCTATTTCCATTAATTAGTATTGTTTCGTTAATTGAATTTTATCTATTTTTTGTTTTGAATTAAGAAAAAATGAAAGTACATATGAAAATTATACATTACAGTTTTGTTAACACTTTACTTTATCATAATTTATCCAGTTCCATCTAAAAAATTCTTGAGCAAAAGCTACCTAATTCATTTTAGGTATGTTGATTTTGCATCACGCACAACTGTAATAATATAATTATTCTGGTGCAACATTTTTTTGTGGGTTTTCCATATTTCTTATAATCTCTCATGCATCATGCTTTCCAAAAAGATCATCTCTATGATTTTCCTAAGCATTAGCATATATTATAGGATCAAGCCATAAGCCAAAATTCCATGCGCCAACAAAGACAAAAGATTTCCTTTCGCATTCTTGCCCAACTTTGTATGTGCTTTGATACTAATGAGATAAATTGATCAGATCAAAGATAAGAAGCCGAGTTGAAACAAGAGAAGGTTCCATACATTGTATAATGTACATACACAGTGTTAAGTAAGTAACATAGGAGAAATGTCGTGTGAATTTAAGCTGGCTAAACTGAAGCCATATCCATGCATAAACTTACATTAAACCAAGTATGCCATGCAAAATTTTATATTTGCTATACATGTGCACCAACCCAGACCATGCATATTGCATAGATCAATTTTTTTCACTGCAAACTAATTTTTTCCTCATGCACAAAGCCCACACGATACAGTGATAGTATTACATGTTATATTCCTACATTGTTTAATGTAGTTTTATGCACAAAAGGAATCTCGTTTTTTCCCTTTACTCTTTTGCTCTTTTATACAGACATACATTTTAATACATATATCTCGGTTACTCTGCTGCATCACATCTCTCGTTCTGCATCAAAACCAAATACAAAGGAATATCCTCACCCTTTTTACTATTATCCAAGTTTTTCAGTATGAGTAATAGTCAGCTGATACAACTTCTCCTTTTGAATCTATTGACATTTTTCTCCTGCTGAGACGAAGATCATCTACTTATATAGGATTCAAGAGATTCCTTCCGTTTGGCTTGATCTTATATAAAATATCATGTAGTACTTGTATTCCTACCTATTCCGTGGAATTATATATCTAAAAAAAATGCAATTTGTGATTTCTGCTACTCCTTTGCTCATTTTTTATAAAAATAGTTGAGTAATTTTATTAGTTTTTTTAATTAGTGGGTTTACAAGAAAAAGTGGAAAGGCATTTGAAAAGAAGTTTGAAAAGGGTTGCTAGTTGCTATCTGTGTACTATCGTCACACCCAACACTGTTGCTGTTTGTAAAAAAAGTCATACAAAATGGGTTTTGAGTGATGCGAATGCGACGACGCTGTTACTGCAACACAGATGAACATGTCATGTAAGAAAACAAAACATTTTTACTTACAAACTTTCAATACATTAATTTTGGATCATCTTTATGATGGATGCATACATAGTGCATAATACCCCAATTTAGTTGAGAATCATCATTCATTGTCTAAAAAGAAAGCAATTTCTAAAGATTTTTTATTATCTAAAATCAGTAAGTATTCATCGAATACAAAGTTTTATTTTTAAACGACGTATGATATTGGTTGCTTGTAATAATTACTGTAGGCTAGGTACGTGAGAACACTTCACCTGAATTAAATTAAGAATGGAATATCTTTTCTGGATTCTAGACTTATTGATACACATAAATTATTATCATGCAATAATATTTCCTTACGAATAAATGTGAACCATGTATTGGTAAATTACAATTATTGGAACTAAAGTGTAAAGAGGGATTAAGGATAAATTATGATACAAAAAATGTGTATGAATTCATGCAAGAAAATTCCCATACAAGAACCCTTGCTTTTTGTAAAAGGAACGAACATGGTAAACTCTTACTCATAACCCTAATCCATCCTCGTTTCCTTTTTTCACTTAAAATTCCAATAATATCTTTTGAATTCCGTAATGCATCCATGCATATAGGCCTACATTTTTAACAAAAAAGAAATAAAGACAAGGCAAGCTTTTGATGTATAAATATGAGAATCGGATGTGTCATGTCATCACAATGAATTATGTGTGTACTGAGAGAATGGTGATTAATTTTTGCTGTGATTTGTTTAGCGATACCATTTTAACCGATAATGACCATCAGCATATAACTGCACTAATGCTGTATTGTTCTGTTTCGTTATTAGTAGCGATAAAAAAACGAGCATAGTCCTTACACATTTATTAATGCACAAACTTGAACTATGCTCTTTTATCATCCTCAGTTTAGTAAACAGGCTTGTTGCTGAGTCTGTGATGTGAGTATAATTACCCCACATAAAAAAAAGATGACAATAACATAATTGTGTGCTTAGCTATTCTGCCAGTCTAAATGACAATTTAAACGCAAACCTAGCCAGTTTTATCTCAAAGTATTTTTACAGCAACAGTGTTTCCTATACATGTACAAAAGTCATAAATTAGTTTGTTATTATCATGCCACTCTAATTTAATAAAATGCATCATTGGACATGTTTGCTGGTCCTCTGCACTCTGTACTGCACTGTCACTGTCACTGTCCATGTCACTGTTCAATAGACGTACCAATATCTGCGTTTATTTTTATCATCCAAATAACCAAAACGAAAGTGAGGCAAGTTAAAGAGGCGTATCTCTGTACTTTTCCTCGAGAGTAATTACCCAAAAGAATAGTCATAAAGGGGCAAGCTACGTCAGCATCATCGCAGTTTCCAGAGATAAAAAAACTGTTTTTCTTCAATCAGTTCTTGTTCTTCTTTTCCAGCACACAGCCAGTACATTTCTTCTTGTTTGCTGCTTTATCCTCCGATGCTGTTGGTGACGAAAAAATAAAGAATTGTGCAAATAATTTTTTTAACAACAAAAATTAACGTAAAAAGAGGCTTGCCATTTTAAACCGCATATCACATTACTGTACTTTGGAGGCTTTTCCCTAAACAAAAATAAGTGGAAGTGGGGGAGAGCGGGACCTGTAATAACTTTCATCATTCTTGGCAAATTGTACAATTAAATCTCTGAGCAAAATGGGGTTACGAGCGCTGTTCATGGGAATAACCACTTCTGCGGTGACTATCCTCATGGTGTGGTACTATGAAATGTAAGCTAAAAAATTTATACTTGACTTTTTTATTTACTTTCTCCTTTTTCCAAATTTTTTTCTCTGTAAAAGTTGAATGCTGATTTAGTGCTGTAATTTTATGTGCTCCTTTGCTGCATTCAAAACATGTCTGTCAACGGTTGTTCTTGTTCATATTTACATAACGTGTGTTTCGGAAGTTGAATAATTTCTGTCTCTCAGTCTCTCAGCATCGCTTATGGTCTCTCAAAAATGAAGATAACCTTTTGCTCTTTTTTACTATACCTTTTTTAATCAAAATGTTTGCACTTGATGTTAATATTTATAGATGTTCGTGAATGTTTTTGTCGCTTAATTACACCTTCATATGTGATATCATTATAGATATAAGTTTAAAACTCATTAATGATATGATAACAATTAAAAAGATAGTCGGTAGATAACAAAAATAGGCTTACATGTTTTTTAATGTGCATTGTTCAGTCGGTTTACCTTTCCATGTGTGTGAAATGATATTTTTTGGTCTGTCTGTAAGCTAGTTTGTATCCCAGGATAAAAAATTAATGATTTGTAAAAATAGATAAATAGTTGAAGCATGAAAAATAGTGTCTAATGAAAAGAAAACAAATTGTTTTTATAAATCATAGTGTGCTGAGAAGAGAAATTTTTTACACTTTGACTTTTTGAATAGTATTTTTATACAATCGTTTGATTGTATAATTGCATGAGTATTTGTTAAAAATTTCCCTGATCAAGTCATTATCATTTTGAATATTTAAACTGTAAACTAGTTTTGAAAGACAGAAATGCAGGTTAAAGGTATTAAATTGTATGTAAACTTTAAGATAGGTGGGGCGAAACACAACGATTGTGGGATTTATTTGACTAATTTAGACTGACACCTTGCGAGCCTTTTTTACTTTCTCTTTCCGAATGTAAGTTTCGGTAACATGTCCAAAGTCCAGTCCATATGAAACAAACTTGCCTGTAAAAGTGCTTTAAATTAACAGCTTTCTTTTTAGCTAGGGCTATATAGTTTTAAAATATAAATGACAATGACAAGTAATGTAAGTTTAGCTATGTGCCTCTGCGGGGGAGTGGGATATTATTATCGGAATTGTTATAAACCAAATATGAAACGACGTTCACGTAGGCAAATACACTTTGGATTCAAAATCGCTGTGACCCTGACCCTCCTCTTGTATCTGCTTATACCCATCCTCTACCATTTCAACTCGTCGGTGCAACGGCATCTCGTTTTCTTGCCGTTTGGTAAGTAGAAAACTGTAGACATATTTGCTAATATGCTTGGGAAATTAAGCAATTCGTTAAGAATTTGGGGATTAATTTTTGAATACAGTTCGATGGCCAGCAGGAATAAATTTTTCGGATCCCGATGCCCAAGGGCTGCAGGGATGCAGAAATTTTTATCTGATGTCACAAGAAGACATTTCCATCGGAGTTTGGTAATTAAAATGAAGCTAAACGAAATTGATGAGATGTCTATCATATCATTATAATGATTTTTGTATATTTGATTACAGGCATATGCTTCCCAAAAGTTTAATTCAGCAGTCAAAAGACAAACCTCCCGAGTTTTGGGAAGATTCCATGAGAAAAAGTGGAAAACACGTTGTCATTTACTTTCACGGAAATACGGGATCTCGTGCAGTTCAACATCGTATGGAGTTGTATCTCCTTTTGCAGCAGCTAGACTACCATGTTATCAGCTTTGACTACCGGGGGTACGCTGATTCTACACAGGTTCCACCAGCTGAAACTGGAGTTGTCACTGATGGTCTTGCAGTGTACAAGTATGTTCAGAGTGTGTTGGCGTCTGCCAACAGTGATGTGAATGTTTTCATTTGGGGGCATAGCTTGGGAACAGGTAAGAAATTGGGAAGCATTAGCAGTGTAACATACATCGTCGAAGAATATACAAGAGTTTTTTGTTCTATTACAGGTGTATCTTCTCACGTTGTTTCCAACTTATGCATGGAAGGAAATCCACCTACAGCTTTGTTCCTAGAATCTCCATTTACAAGCATTGGTGAAGAAGTGAAGCATCACATGCTCGCTGCTGTAAGATCTCATGACTCATGACATGCTTATTCGTTCATCAATTTTCATATAAAAGTTATTTTAAAAATTTACTTGCATATAAACTTCTTTTTACACTTTCATTTAGATTTATCGCTATATGCCAGGATTTGACTATATATTCGTCACCCCTCTGCATAAAAATGACATTTCGTTTGAGTCGGATAAACACATTGCAAATATTGACATTCCGATTTTAATACTTCACGCAACAGACGATCCAGTAATACCGTACTTTTTGGGCAGAAAGGTAAATATGTACAAAATGACCTTTGATCCAACTTGGACTTAATGCTTCTTTGTCTTTACATTCTTTATCTCTTCTTTGCAGCTTCACACGATCGCTAGAAACATACGTTCCAACAATGCCAAGCCAATATATTTCAAGGGATTTGGAGATGGGTTTGGACACAAGTTCATTTACCGATCACCTGAGTTGCCTCAACTTATCAAAGATTTTGTCCAGTGCTCTATAACTGATCATTGGCCATGCCCTGGGTTCAATAAAACAGACGTTGCTGATGTTTTAGAACAATGAGATAAGAACTAAGCCATTGATTTGGGATTTACTAGAGATGGATAATGTCACGTCGTATGTTTTATGGATAAGGTGATAGGTGATAATCAAATCTTGCGTTGTACTTTTTTTACTCCTCTTTTGGTCTGACGTTATATACATAACTGGTTCCGTGATAGCCTGGACATTTTCGAGGAAAAGCAAAATGATGGATTTACTTTATCATTCTTATTAGCTGTACAATATAAATTCTTATGGCTGCTGAATTGAATTCAATATATGACATTCATTTAATACTATATTCTGCTTAATTAATAGATGATGTAATAATGTAGAGTAGCTAAAAATAACACTCAGTCTGTGACTTTTGTGACATTGCCAATAAGAGTTTATATCCATTGATGTTGATAGTCAATCTAATATCAATCCTGTTTAATTATTAGATAATTTTCTAAATCATTATTAATATTACTCACACATCACCGCAGCACAATACCAAAGGAGGTAATAGGTAAACAAAAAGGAAATCATTAGTTAGTAAGTTTAACTTTTTGACAAATTTTCCAGTACAATCGTAAGGAAAAAAACTGCCTTACCGAAAATATTAACGACTAAAATACAACTTTCTCCTTTCACTATAGTTCATAGTGTAGCTACTATAATCACATTCATAAAAAATAATCAGCAACTTAAATAAGTGTTATTAGTTTGTCTAAACAAATCACTCACTGTTTACTACTCAGCTCAAAATGGGTGCAATGTAAATATAATGTAAGAAAAAAGATTTAATTTTTTCATCGACAAGTATCAATACGTTAGTATTCGTAAGTATCGCATGCGCTTATAGTTTGTAATTTCACTGTAAATATTTAGGATTTTTACTTAATTGCACATTTATTTTGGCAATCAGCACAATGTAGACAGTGTATTCCAGTCCAGTAGACATTCCTGCAGTACTTTTTGTATATTATCACGTACAACATGAATCGTTTCCGCAATACTTTGTAAAATATGTGCTTATCTTAGAATTTTGTAAGGTGCCACTTAATAATTTGCCATATTTGCTATTGATATGGACCTGATTTTCGGTATGGTGTAGTATGGTTTAAGGGTTCGAGTTGATATATTTTGTTAATATGAATTATTCGCGACGCTTTCCTTGTATTCATCATCCATTCAAGTGAAATGCGCTACTATATAGAATTACCCTTGTTGTGATTTGTTACTGACTTAACTAATTGTATTCCAAGAGATTTCATCGAGATTGAAATAAAAACCGAATATTAAACAAATTAATTCAAATAAAAAAGAGCATTGTTTATTTCTTCAACAATTTTTTCTCTTTTCTAACAAGAACAAATACAATAATGCAAATTATCTTTCTTTTTTTAAACTTGAGAATGTTTCTGCTTCCAACGTCAGCATACAAGTAGGAGCAATGTTAAAATTACGATACATAATCTAAATGTAAACTGTACAATCCGCATATTATATTATATATAACACATATAACATACAACTTTGTCAAAATAATAGTGAATTGGCTATGTACATATATAATTTTTTTCTTAGTTTTCCATTGAATAGTTATATTTGTTTTGCTTGACACTGCGCTGGAGGTGGTGGTAAAATATGTGGGATTTGTAATATAATTTTACCTACTTAACATTATTCTTCAGTAACATCTTATTTTTTATCATTTTAAATGGTATATTACGGAGACATTACATTAGACATAAAAATGATATATAATGAGGTATTCTTACAATTTATATTATGCATCTTCTTCGAGAGAATATCGTATATGTACATTACAATGTAATAGTAAAAGTAGTAATAACGATACACTGATCTAGACGATTAAAGATGTATCATAACTTTAAGATAATGTAGCAATAATATTTACAGTAAAATATCACAGTATCCTCCGTACTCACCAGGACGGCACAGGGTATTATGCATCCCCAGAGGTACTGCCGGTAGTACCAAACGTTCCATTTTAAAAGAACGCAAAGATGCGTTCTGTCAATGAATTATTATTACAGTCATTTCCACTTCTTCATTCAACATTTAGGTTTAAATAATAAAAAAACAAAGGCGACAGAGGCCAAGCTTGTAATAAAGCTTTAAGTAATTCTGTAGCTATTACACTTTTCTGGATAATTTAATAAGTTACTTAACTTTAACTCGTTCACATTTTATTGCATTTTTTTGGAGTTCTGACTTGCCTCGTCAAAGACACCCTAAAAAGAACCAATTCGACTTTGTTAAATACCTGCTTTCATCTTTTTTCAAAACTACATTTAGCATAAGAACAAACGCACTGCGCTTTCATGTATATGTACACATACCAAGAATAAATCGATGACTAACATCACAACCGGCGACAAAAGGTAATAAATTGGAGTGATATATTTTTGGCGTTTCTGGAGCTACTTTACTTCACACTTGTTGTTCGTTCTAGTCAAAAGTTTCTGAGGCGTTTTAATTCGCGGACACTGACTCGAGTGGAATTTAACTTTTTGGAATATCTTGTGATCTATCTATGGCAGGCAATTATTCTCGACGCAATGTTCTCAAAAAGTCAACATCCGACAACTATACAATACACATACCTACCTCTCATACCTAAAAATATTAACGTACCAGCGAGAAAAATGCCCTGTTACTGGAGAATTACAATAACGGAAGTTTCAAAGGCAGGAGTTTCATTACAAATACTTGGCAAACATGGATTGAATAATAAGTCAGTTCCGCCCTGTCATTTACCATATAATTATTACAGTCTAGTATGATGACAATATTTTAGGCCCTATAATTTGGGGAAGATTGTTTATAATTGTATGGATATTTTCGTATCTGATATTAACTCTACACTCAAAATTATCAAGAAACTCAGCATATATTAATTACTAGGTAGTTTAACATTTTCTCTTGCTTTGTACATGAGAATTTATCAAGTGATTATGTACACACTCACTGCCATGCGAGCAGCTGCATTTTGAAAACACTATTTATCAATATAATAATTTGTTTCTTAAAAATTCAGTCAAAATATTTTTTACTAGATAAAGGATAAACCTGCATTTTGTTAAAAATCGAGAGAAAAATATTAAATACTAGATTCAACTCTCTAGCTTGTAGTTGGAGTATGGGCTCGATAATAAGGATTCTTTCCTTTGATGGGCAACGGATGAGCTTCAGTGTTGAAAACCCAGTAGTCCAAATCCATCAATTCTTTCGAACTGAACATCAGGTACAGATACTGTAGACAATCAAAAAATTAGTACATAGTACGACAGGTGTATTGAATATAATGCATATTAACATTTTATATGTTAAATACCTTTAGAGTCTCAGCCAGGAAAAACGACTGTTGGACATCATCCTGTTGGGGTTCCTTATTATACACGTTCCGGAGTCCTGAGTATCCTCCGTTTGGGCCAGACTTACAATACTTTTCGATAGATTGAGCTGCATCCCAAGCCCATTCACGGTACTTAGGATCTCCTGTTAAACGCCACATGTAAAAGTAGGCTTCAATCACTTCAGGACGCAGGATGTAATACTTTTCATTCTGTCGAAGTGCACGAGCTTCAAGGGCGTCACTAAACCGGAAACTTTCAGGTCCTGTAGAACAAAGTGCACATATACGTTAAATAAATCGTTCGATCGGAATTTTTAATTGAAGTTGACCAAACAAACCAGCATTGTATAGTATTTTATTTCATTACCGAGTCGAGTAGCAGTCCTAATATAACTCTCATGACATGTGTTGGTAATTCCTTCGGCAATTTTCATGTGTCGACTAGCTCTGTTACTTTCACTTCCATGATTCTGATTAGCAGTAGGATCGTGTATAGCACCTAATGCCAACATTCCACCTGCAAAGCATGCAAGATGGTCCATTTTGCTTTCCAAGCGATCGTATCGCATCTCAGCGAAATATAAAAGTCCACTCTTGGAGTAGCGAATAAGTCCATTTTTCTCAAATGCGTCAATAGCGTCATCGTACATTTGACGTGCATCCACATCTCCGGTCTGAAGGTATGACTTAATTAAATATTCATAAAAGCTGTCTCCTAATGCCCCCATTGATACATGACCTGGAATTAAAAGAGTTCGTCATTAAATGAAACAGTTTAAGAATCATTACTGCTGGGCTCATAATACCAGACATCATTTGACTTACTTTGGGTGAATTTGGCCATTCTCGGATGAACGTAATTAAAATAAAGTCCTTTGGGTTTGTCGAGTGCCTTAATTACTTCTCTTATTTTATATGCCTTCTCCCTGAAAATGGGATCTCCCGTTATTTCAGATAAATACACGAACTCTAAATGGATTGACCCAAATTCGGAAAGTATACTTGAGCCGCTAGCAGCCCAACCATAGTTTCTGCTCGCCTATTATACAAAACCATTAAAAACCATATTATCATTCTGTATTACATTAAACAGGAAAAATTATTGCACTTCTTAAACGTTTCCACCTACCCCAGAATGTAAGCTGATCAAAGCATATGGAATCCCAGTGGGCGTTTCAAAGGCAGGCAAAAGCTTCTTTCCCAATTGGTATGCTTTATCCTTGAACATGGTATCCCCCGTCAGAGAATAAGCAGTCAGAAAACCTCCAACAAATCTAATGTTTGTCTCAAACACAGACAATTCCGCTTTCTAAATTAAATAAACGACAATAACGCCACGTGTCATTAAGTTCATCAACATTTGCCAGGCGCATAAATGAATGAAACAGTCCCATTCGATTCATATCATTCATTTCACTTCCTACTTACAATGGAGTCAAAGTCGAGATTATGTTCTATCCAGTCTCGGGCTTGCTTATATTCGTCCATCAACCCCATCATGTACAAGGTATCAATCGCGTCCACAATCGTAGCACCAAGTTTCGCTGGACCAAATATACTGGCTGAGTGACCCCTTTGGCTCATTGGGCGAAGTTCGTTATGACCCCATGCATACTTGACATAGTTATCCCAAGAGTCTTTCATCATCTAAAGAATCGAAAGATAAAAAAAGTCAGTCATAAACAGGTCAGCATTATATAAAATGTTAACGACTATTTTTTATTATCATCCTTTGAATCATCATGACCAATCAATCCTTTTATAAAACACGCCAAAACCATGTACCATTTAATTCTACCAATTTATATTGCCTATGCAATTATCATTTTTATTGTTCTTTGATCATTACTCATCAAATCATCAGCACAATTAAATTCCTTCATTAACCAACCTGCTTTATAAATTCTCTCTTGTTTTTAACATCCTCCCATCCCTGAGATTCCATATCAATTCCCATTTCCGTCTCCCCAAATAAAACAATATCTTCCATCCTTGCAGGCCCTTTACTCAAATTCCTATACATGTAATTACTCCTATTATAATGTAAATTAGCTAGAGCTGAACTCGTATAAAAAATATCATCCACAGCACGTGCATCTCTACTCCAGCCCATAAAAAGGAAACTGGGCATTAGAGCACCTATTGAGAGCAGCAAAATGATGCCGACTAGCTTCCGTAGCACTGCCATAATGCTACTGTGCTTGGTCCCTGGTCCCGTGTAAAATAGCAGCCAAAATAGTGGAACAAAGAAGGGAACGCTTTGAACCAGGCTTGTCAACAAAACGGCACTAGTCTCTGAGAAACTCATATACTCTTCAAGCCAGACATATTTCCACATCACAAATATATAAAAAATAGTGCAAAAAAGGGTTTCTGCACTTGTCTCCGGTCATAAATTAAAAGCTTAAAACAATAACTATTTCCAAGTAAAAAAAAATCACCACATTCACATCACGTAGTTCTACTAATACTTCTGTTTTGCTGCCACATAACACATAAAATATAAAAAGACATTTATACTTTCACACACACAGTAGCAGCAAACATTTTAATTCCTATTTTCTCTCACATCATCAATAACAATACTAATTTTCTTTAAAATTTACTGGCACATCACAAACAAATTTTGAAACTTCTTGAAAAACATATTCTGCGGAAAATCATCATTATCACATACTTTTGCTATATGTGTTTGTGCACATACGCAAAAAAAATATATGTGCAATTAAACAAAACCTACGCACAAAACTAAGATAACAAAATAAGGTCCAGCAACAAACCCATCACCATCCTCTCCTCATCCAAACTATGAGGATGACCACTCGATAATGCAATGCTCTTTTTTTCTGAGTCTAGCTATTTTCGCCATCATCAAATCATAATGAAATATGCCGTATTGTAAATGTAAATTGTAACATAACGCAACTTCCAACAAACACAAAAACAACAAAAACATACAGTGCCCACAGCAAGGCAATATTATATTTTATGGTACAGCCAAACTACAAAGGAATATAACTGCTCACATCACAAAAAACAGTACATTCATCTCTCTCTCTTCTTCACAAAAATTCACAACCAGCAACACCAGTGCACCCTGCTCAACAGGCAGGTCTCCTCCGTTGTTCTCCTTCTTTTTTTCTTATCGTAATCGCAACAACATCATTCCTCTCGGTTCTCTGATTGTAAAGTATGACTATGACTAAGGTCTCTCTTCACTGTTGTCTATTTTGTTGTTCAAAAATGAAAATGAACGGATGTACAAAAAATACGCATATTATGTACACGTATGCGAAATTATAGTAAAGTGATTCTAAAAGAAGTGAATGGAAGAAAGAACGAAGAGCAAGAGAAGCTAATGGAATAAAATGCACACATACCTAAAAAAAATCTTTTAATGATTCGTTCGTCCATATACATTAAACATGGGCAAAATAGGCAAGCATGCATGAGAATTTCAGTATTGTCAGAGACCCAGGCCAAAAGAAAGAGACCAGCGATCTGTTTACTATCATCATCACTTGCATGAAAATGTTTTTATGGGATGGATTACGGAGTACGGGCACACAGGTTGCTGCGTACTAGTTAAAGCTACTAGTTGTCGAATTAACGTGGTACGACGGTGATGATGATGATGATGTGATGGGTTCTGTATTGTTGGCGAAGATTATAACGATGATGATGATGTACCACAACAACTTTGTATAGTTTACTTTATGCTTTACACAAAGCATTCACTTGGACTAGACTGAGTGCTGAAGATCATAATAAAATGCCGAGAGTGCAATTTACATAACTGTCTGTGCTGTATATAAAATTGTGGCAAGGCAATGTTGGAAGGTTGAGTTCTCTGTTGTGATTCTGATTAGTGGATCCTTCTTGTTAAATGTTACTTTTACATAATACGTAGTACGTGATAACTTACGATGTATTGGTATCCTATCACGGAAAATTATGAAAAATATAAGCACTATAAGGAATGACGAACGACTATAGATGCAAGTATTTCATACTGTTGCTGATAGCCAGTCATAATGTTAAACTATGAAGCAGACAATCTCCCATATTTTCTCAGCTAACCAGACCAGAGCTCCACTTTTATCGCTGCCTTAATATCTACGTCATCTCATCAAATCGCCCTCATAACAACACTACTTAGAAAACAATTCTCCTTCTTCTGCTCGGTACCAGCTCAATGTACGTACAAATTTTGTAGTTATTCTTGGCAGAGCAGTTTGATATCACCAATCGTTGTTTTTTCATGATAATTTGCATGTTTGCTGTTTAAAAGGAGCCTTCACAAAATGTCAAGCTGAGTGGAGAAGAAGAGCAGTCAACCATGTATTTCTTATGTTGTCTTAAATTGATTCGATGAATAGTCTCTTTGTCTTGTAGCATTTTACTTTTTTCATTCTTTATCTCTGATTTACTCTTTTTTCTACCTTAAAATGCAGTGTTGCATTGCCAAACTAAATGCATTTTTAGCATCATCCACCAGCAATTTTTTAGCATCCCTGCCCTGCTACTAACTGCAATTACATTTTATAATTTGACGCCCAAAATGCAGATAATTCTCCAACCACAACAGCCAATACCACAAAAATATTCCACGATTCGCATGAAAAATATGTCACGTATTAGTTCGCTTCTAGCTCAGTTCTGTACAGGCAGATAAGCTAAAAAGCTGAATAAACAAAACCCTCTAAATATAATATGGGAGCTTGTTTCTTCGTTAAAATTAACGAATTTAAGTAAACTATTTAAGCCATCAACTATGTATCTCACGAGAAGCGCAGCGGCATGATGATAATCAATGTATTCATGCTGCATGGTTCTATTAAATTCACACATAGAATATTTTTCTTCAAAATAATACTCAGTGATTATCAAGATTTTCCAAAAAATTAAAGTAATTACAATAATGATAAGAATCAAAGAACCCTAGCAAAAGTGTGATGTTTAATGGCTGGTGGTTATTGGGTGTTTTGTGGAGTTAAGAAATATGGGAGTAGCCAATTTAAACAGAAGTACATACAGGAGATAAGCATGCCATGACTTGTTGACTTGATTGTCTTGAAATGCTTAACAATTTCGAACAAAAAAGTTCCTTAAATGAAAATGAAGAACAGGGAAATAAATCGAGGAGGGTTGCTATTGCACGCGTTGTAATAGGTGCTTATCTTTTTTAGAGAGCATATCGTATTTACTATTACATATATTTATACTTATTGGATGGGAATTGTGCTTTTTGAAATAAACAGCATTAAAGGAAAGGAAGGTACTACCATGTTACGACAACAAGTCACGTCACATTTCGGTTACATTTATTGTGCAAAAAATAATATGGACCATCATCAATGTCTGTGCGAAGATGAGGTAGATAACATAACGTCTATGTAATTTATTCAAACAAGTACACAAAAAAGGGTCACTGAAGAAAAAAATGTAGTTTTTTAAAAAGTTTACTTGGCTGAAACTTGTTAGATTGAGCTTGCGCACAAAACAGCAGTTTACATTTAAAATGCAGGGCTTCGATTACGACAACATGGCAAACATCTAAAGGGAGATGAATACTGGCGCATGGCAAGCATGGTACAACATTTTTATGCGTCTTTCATGTTAACTTTATTAGGCACACCGCCGCAACGAAATACAATGGTCGTGGTGAAGCGTTCAAGGGTTATAAGTTATAACATCATGCAATGCTAACAACTAAAAAAGTGCCAACGAAGCAAATAAAAAATTATGGCCTGGCTCATCATCATCATGATCAACGTCATTGTATTGTGATCATGATCAGCACTCAGCACCATCCTCCTGCTATCCTATCATACCCACAAAACCAATATTTTTTTGCACTGCTAACACAGCCAGCAATACAACTTTTAATGTATGCCAATGTGCGTTTTTGTTTGCACGTCGAAAAAATCTAGAACATCGAAATCGCTTAAGTAATAATATTTACTTTTTTGCGTTATAGGTTACCGAGCGGCGTTCATCAGCAAACGTCACTTTTAAAATAAATGGTCATTATGCGCAATAATGGCAACAGCCACGTTACATATTGCAGAAGTGTAGGCAATGCTATTTACTTTTAACGACACTGATGTTCTGGTTGATGATATTGCTGGTGCTGGTGAAGCAGAAGCTAAACATTGATTTATGCAAAATGAATGTGAAACAAATTCCGTTACTTTCTCACACTACTGCACTTACTGCAACGAAGACTGAAGCTATAAATAATACAAATAAAATAACGCTTCTTTTAAAGTCCAGTTGATCCTTCTTTTATACAATGAGTTTTGAGGACTGACTAATGCACCATCATTCTTGATTACTATGCAAATCTACTGACTCAAGTTAACAATAAGTGATTAATGGGAAGGAACGCTAATTAATGGATAGGATAAAACTATAAAAATAGAAGAGCATCCATCCACTTGATTAATTGGAATTAAATGGTTAGCTTAGCTCACTTATGGCCACAGCGAAGAGAACAACACGCGTCTGCGTTAACTAGCAAACAAATATGCTGATGCTGATTGCACTTTCCAATTTCAAAGATTTGTTGGTAATTATAATAAATTGGCCTTAATAGGAATTTAAGTGGCTTGATTGTAATAATGAAGATGGGAGGGGTAGAATTATATAGGGCTATAGGGTGAATATTTAGACAATGATGTTCATACTATGACTCATGCCGACTCATACATGACAGCTAAATTGCCATCCCTCTTTCTGGGTGGTTGGTGGTGGTTTCAGGAAAAAAATCAAATGCGTAAACTATGCCGACACCGAAAGTTTTATGACGGTTATCTTCCTCTTCTGACAGAATAAAACTGTCATGCCTAATTTTGTCATTATATTTAGTAGAAGACATGATCATAAATGACAATAGTAAATGGACGGATATTCCAGTCGTTAGCCAGCCAGCCTTTTAAATGAGCTTTTTAAGGCTTTATCTTGTCCGTCTATTTTTACGATTATGTCTATTTTCACTTTTGTATGTTAAATTAAACGGAAATGATAAAAAAATTAATCGCTACTTGATGACAGATATTACTGTTTATGTTTCCTCTCAACTCAGCAAATTATAAATAGAAAACAAAAAAGCTCATCTATCATTGTACCGTACTACAACCACAACCACGCACGCGTTTACAGGTAAACTGTAATCGCTAAAGTTAGGCAGAGAATATACAAAATGATAAACTATGTACAGCAACGAAAGTGCTCTGGTTAAATGATAACAGAAAAGAGAATGATAATGATAACTGATATTTACATTTTTGTAGTAGATTAAGAATTTAGACAGCTTAAACTTAAAATTGTAATTTTGCTTAAATCTGTACTGGATCCATTTACTGTAGAGCAATTGAACTCGTGCGACCTTTATGCTTGCTTTGCTTAAGGATAAGTTAGTTTAATTTACATTATTATGAAGTTTTCATGAAGGGATGAGAAGGATTTTTTAATTTGACTTTCAGAGGATTTTAAAAAGATGACGATATCATAGTATTTAAAGCTTTGATAAATCAAGTGCCCTCTACATTTCAAGTGTAGAGAAAAATGGTGACACCATTCCCATAGAATGCCACCGCACCGCGTTCGTCTTCGTTATTTATACTTTTAGTATTTTTTTTTGATATCACTGTTTTTATATAATTGATTAAAACAAATGTTCACAAATACAATGATACTATGCAAATCAAGCAAAGCTATCAAAAATATACATGAAAATGCGATTTCTCTTTCAAAAACAGTCACAAAAATGTGATTTAACTGTCATATTAGTAGTACTGCATTTATGTATCATTCTTATGTTAAAATTTAAAGTTAAAATTAATATAATTAAAACTACACTATGTATGATTTTTGCTATAATTACGTACTTGGTAAAATAATTTGGCTTGCTGACCCTGACTTTAATTAGGATGAATTAAAAGGAAAGAAATCAACTTTTCAAGCTTCAGAAATCTGAAAGCCACGTGAACAGCGAGAGAGAACATGAAACACTAATTAGCTGCGATTAGCCAAAAGATAATGTATTTCTGCCCGAACCGTGCGTAAATCAGTGTTTTAAGTATTTTCTGAGAATGATTAAGTTCTCACGGCAAACAAAGTGCAGACGTTTTTCTTAAAAATCTATTCGTAAATTTAAAGTAACACCGCATCATCATATAACAAAACATATAACAAGACCGCCAGTACCGGTTTAAGCTCAGTATTTTCAAGTTCTGAATATTGAGATCGTACAATTAATGATTAAAGTTGGAAAGATTTAAAAAATAGGCATGGTGTCAATACTAAGTAGTATGTAGTCATTTGGATTTAGTCAGAATGATCTAATATACAGAAATACTAGAATAAAATTAATTTACGTGCATGCAATTCTGCTGATTCAATTTCATTTTTTTATTCCAAAAAGGGCCAAAACGCTAGAAAAATCACGGAAAATTTGAACGTGTACACGCACAGAAAGTCTTTAGACCGTAAAACCCCTTGCCCAAATTCAGATCAGAATTTAACTCTATATTCCAAACCGCCATAATGCTCGACCTTCAACGAAAGCGAGATCGGCCTTAGTTGAGCAGTCCAAGCCATTACATCAAACACGTTACATAATGTATAGACATTTAAACTGTCGTATGTTGTATCGGTATTTTATTTCTAACCCAAGCAATTTGGTCAATTAAATATAAACAATGCGTAACCATTTTCGTTTTCTTTTGCTCCGGTCCACCCCAAAATTGAGTGAACAGGAAAGGGAAGTAAAGATATAAATCTGTCCAATATACACAGGCAAACTAAGTTAACAACTTTATTAGCCGACACAGTGAGCGTGAACTAAACAAACACGGTGTTTAGTGTTTGTAAATTTTGTGTGCTTGCTTTGTGGATTGCTTCATACGTGAAGAAACCCAAAAAAAAATGTTTCGTTGCGCTATGTTTTGTGAGTGCGCGATTACGAGAGTTGCAAGTTGCAACTGCAATTTGCATTAAATTGGGATTTTGGGAGGTGTGTAAAAAGGACACTTCAAAGCGAAACGCGTAAAAATGTCAAAAGCATGTTAACCCTTTAGTTCGGAAACACTTATAAATAAGATCATAGGAACCATTCAAAGACATGGAAACACTGAAAAATGAGTGCTACAAAATGTCACGGCAATGTGGTATCACTGATTATTCAGTGTAACAAAATCCGTTCATATCTGTGGGAACACTGATTTTTTCACAACATGAAACGAAACCGTAGCATGGTACCACTTAAAAATCAGTAGATTGGTAACTTAGTTGGAAAGTGGGAACACTGATTTTTTCACACATTATTTTTTGAATTTTTAATCATGGTAAAATAAGTTTTTGCTCTAGTATTGTTTCTTATAAACTAATTCATTAATTTAACTAAATTTAACTAATCAAGACCTCGTTAAATAATGGCTAAATGCAAAATTTGGGCAAAAACTAAATCAATTCTAATTCTTTTAGAGGCAAAAATAAAGTATCTTTTTTTAGCCACCGTTGGCCATCGTTTAACTGACAATGCATTCAGGTCGGGGGTTGATAGTGACGAATCCAGATAAAAATACATTCTCTCGAATAGTTTTTCATACTGATTAGGAAAATCATAATCATTTTTTCGAATGTAGGGGCTCCCATATACTGTAATGCTAATAAACGCAAGCTTGCGACATAAGGGGGCCTTGCGTTTTTTAAGCATAGGGGTAAATGGGGACCCAGAAACACATGTGTATTCGGAAAAATGATTATGATTTTCCTAATCAGTATGAATAAGTGTTCTATAAGATGTATTTTTAATCTAAATTCGTTACTACCTTCTGCATTGTGAGTTCCTTGCAGAAAAAAAGTGAATGTATTCCTTGTCCTAGTCCACATTTGCAACGAAGCCACGGATTACTCCATGTCATATGCCTTTTTCAAGATTATCCCATAATACTATTATGATACATGTTAAATTTTGTCAAAAGTAAAGAAATTGTGGCCAATGTGTTTGTTTTTGTTGGAAAAGTGGGTCTATTTAAAAAGTTATCGTATTGAACACTACCACATATTTTTATATTTTAAGGATGACAACTTGTATAAAAAGCCTTCGAATTCAATTACAGAGCAGAATTTCTGTCAAAAAATTATTAGAAAAATTCCCATCTTGAGGTTATTGTAGGTGGAATCGAATC
>JAQFXM010000691.1:0-43473 GCA_034693345.1 Entomobrya multifasciata | reverse complement strand
CAGATACTCATCTTCCAATTCGCAGACACGCTCTCTCTTGTTAATTTCTGATAGGAATACATCCAGAATCCAATATCTCCAAAGAAAGAACAAGAAATCGAATCTCTTCAAAAGACTTGATAATGAGCATGATAAAATGGGAAAATGAAAGGAGAACAGAGAAAGTATAACTGGGATAAAAAGTAAAATGCTTTTGCGGTCGAGATGATCATGGTGGAAGAAAATGATCAGAAGAGGAAGAAGAGTAAAATGAGAGAAAAATTGTATAAAGTGAAGAGAATGATTATGGTGAAGTGTGTGCTAGGAAGCAGGATGAAGTTGTGTTATGAAGACGAGAGAAAATGGAAGAAAAAGGAAGAGTGAAAGAACCCTCTTATTTTATGGAACACCAGTGTCAACATTGTTATCTCATAAAGAAGCAGTGTCTGACACAAAGTCAGCAAGAGGAACAGGCACGCGTTCTTGAGATAAAGGACACCTATCATCAAGAATGAGTGGGTTATTCAACAATAGTCGAGTTGATCTCCAACCAGCAGGAATACTCTTTTCGTACTTAACAAACAAAAGTCTATATCATCTTTCTCTTGTCCTCTATCACAATAAATGAGATCATTGAGAGAGAGACTAATTTTATAATGCTTCTTGAGAAACCGAATTTTAAAAGTTGAATGAAGAGTATTAAATTGGAGTTTTTTAATGTAAAAAGTGTAGGTAAACCAGAAATCAAATAAAAAAACTGCGTAGTTCAACAGCAGCCCAAAATCATTATTGTTTTTCAAGAAATATTTGCTTTAGTTATAAATCTTCACGCACTTTCGTTATAAATTGTCTTTATACATGAGAACATAAAAACTATTTTGTTTGATCACGAAAGTCCCTTGGGGTCAAAATGCTGTCTCTTTCTCCACATTGACTTTTCACCTGAAACGTGCAGCAAATAAATGCACACACATCTTTCTTCGTTTGTAAAACTTTCCTCGTCAACTCAACCATCCATGTCTAATTAATTTAGCATGTCTAGTGATCTGTCCATCTTTCTCGGACTGAATCCGATTTTCACTAAAAAGCTAAAGTTGGTTTTGTCCTCGAGCCAAACAATAGCTCCTCTCCGGTTTTGCTGCTGAGTGAGAGGAATCTATGGGCTTCCATCGTACTTGTCGTTTTTATCTTTCTTCTATGTAGATGATGGGCCTTTACCATTATTTCATTATCTTCCATAAACGTTAAGCGTTTTACCATGATAAAATGCGGATTCCAAAGCCATGCGACTCTACAATAATCTTTCAGCGCTGCTGCACCAGAATAAGCGAGTACTAAAACTACTACTACTAGCTTGTCTTGAGTGGCAACGGCAAACCCTACACAATTTACATATTTGTTGTGCACAAGAAATGTAATGGACATAAACGGTAATCGGGAGCAGCAACTTTCTCTATTTTTTTTACTTGTCTCGCATACATCCATATGTATGATTACACACGGTCGTCGTTCGTTTCGTTACTACTGCCAGTATTTTCTGTGCTGACTTAATTTTACGGTTGACTGAATATCTTGTAGAGCGCTTCGGGAGCAATACACTGCAGCCATGAAAACCTTTTCTCTACTTTCTATATGACTCTCTGAATCATAGCCATTTCATATAACCATTATTACTCTGCTAAAAAGTGTAAGGAAGAAAATGGCGATAGTCGCGTTCTTTTCTTCCAGGGCCACACTGCTACTACATTGTTTTCTCTCTGTATGTAGGCTACATTGAAAATGTTAGAGCAAGTGTATTTCATTCCTCTCTGTCCATATAGAAGAAATGAAAGAAAAGTGAAAATCCATTCCGACAAGTATTTTAGCATTCATGCCAAATATCCTCAAGGCAAATAAAAGCTTTATCGAAGGAAGAAGCTTCACCAAAGAGCTAATGGTGGAGTAAATGGACACGGCATAAAACAGATCTCTCCACAATTCATGCGAGCTAAAAGGAATAAGAAGGGTGAATAAAAGCCATGTTGTTTGTCGTTGTTGTTTCGCACAAAAGAAACCGTCCGGGTAATCACACTCACAGTCTACTTATTTGGCTAAAAATGGTAATGTAATAATAGTTACGGACAAATATAGAAAGTAGTACACTGTGTGTGTGTCGAAGAAAAGGGAAACTAAAAGGAGAAATCATGCCAATGTTATAATATACTTTGCTTCGTTAAATCGTTTTGCTTTTTCTCACTTTCCCCTTGTCTGGAAAAACGTGTAAGTATTAATAGAAGAAAAAAATTATAGTATTCGTAGGTGCGGAATTGTGAATACGGTGGTGGTGGTATGATGCTACTTACATCATAAAATTAAATGGCAACCTATACAGTTAAAAGGCTCATCGTTTTCCTTCAGTATAATGTTCGATTGTTGAACAGTAAGCCAAGCGTATTTAGTGTGATCATCTCTCTCTGGCACATTTCTGTTTTCTTCACCACCCTCACTGTATTGTCCATATTATGCTATATCCTTTCAAAATAACAAGTAAATGAAGAAAATGGGGATACGGGATGGAGTGGTGGTGGTGTATGGCTTGACATATTATACAATTTTGGTATTAATGTATCCATTCTTTGGAATTCACAATGGGTCTAATTCTATTTGCAGGAAATTGACAGACAGATCCATTCACGCAATGTGACGTGCTCATTCATTTGTAAATATTCAGGTCAATTCTTTCGACAGCTGCATTATTGCTTTGAACAACATGTACTACTACAAGGAATGAATATGGTAGAGAGAGAAGCATATTATAACATCTCTGTAGTAAGTTGTAGTTGTATATGATGTGATTATATTAGTGGATTACTATGAGTAGCTGTGTACCACCACCACAACCACCTCCTTCACTTGCAGAGAGTGAAAAGTGAAAAGACATACTGACTGACGAGAAGTGAGTACTGAACAAAAGAAACTTCATCGTCGTCATCATCATGTCATGCATGAATAAGGACAAAGACTCTCTCGCAATAGCACAAGCTCTTTTAAAACTCCATTCGCCTGCTGCCGGAGGATAAAATGTGTGTTGTTACCATAATGTTTATAGCTCATATAACATATTAGTTTCCCCTACTGCAGCCAGCCATTTTGTTACACAGAATTGCTACAAAATGGATATTTGTCAAAATATATTTACTATATGCCACACTAAATTTATTCTCACATTATTAGATGGCTTATTATAAATCGCTCGTATTCTTGACATTTGTCAGTCATTAAATCACTAGACATGTTATGCACTTATAAAACGTAATTTACATGTTATCCATATTCTTGTTGAAATACCACAGGTGATTTACAAACAAGAACGCACCCATGGCATGCCATGGAATATTTGCTCTTCATTAAGTTGTCAACTCTGTCAATCGAATAAAATACTTATCCGATAATGTTATTGTTCTTTTATACGATTTCTAGATTGTCATATAACATAATAGTAATGAAATGAGTATGTCTACTCTGTCTACTCCGTTCATTACGAAAATTTTAATAAACATTTCAGTCCTAAAGTTGTAACATTTAAACACTAAAATAATTTTGTACATACAATTGAGTAATGATTTTAAATAGAAGATTGTTCTTCAGCACTACCATAAGTTTACTCGAGTTGCACTCAACCAAACGAAAAATAAAGCACACAGCCTAAGTTTCTAAACCGCGAATGTCACAGAGGACGTAACATGGCTCTTCGAATGTTTCAAATTTATATTTAATAAATTTAATTCCAACGTTTCGATTCATTCTTCACGAATCTTCATCAGGGAAATTCGAAAAAAAACAATGTTCTTTTATACGACTTATATTGTCATATACATATTATAATACTAATGAAATGATAGTTACTCGGTTCAGTAGAAAATTTTAGCGAACGTTTTAATCTCAAAGTTGTTACATTTAAACACTGATATAATTTTCTATATACATTTGGTTGTTACATGTAATAAAGATTACTTCTTGCCTGCATCTGATGACAGGACTTGGACTCAATATAGCAATAGCACCTAACAAAGCTCAGCTGAAATGTTTAAACTTATAAATCGTAATCGTAAATGTCACAGAGGACGCAACATGGGAAGGCCTGGAATATAAAACTGTTTTGACAGTGACAGTTGTCAGGCTTGCGTGCATAGGTGCATAGTAATACTGTTTTGTCATTTCCTGAGTACTCCGCCTGGCTCCCACTTCTTAAAGTTCGTGTGAGCAGTTTTTGTAGTAAATCATCAAATCAAATGTACATGCATGCGTAAAGTAAGCAGTAACATTTAGATTACAGTATCTTCTTTTTACTTCCTGCTATATACACTCCCTAGCAGTTTGTATATAGTTTAAGCAAAAAGTTCATCCTTGATGTATAAACATTTGACATCAAAAATGCGTTTAGTTTATACGTAGCAGTCAAAAAGGCAAAACTTAAGAAGAACGTTTGTGAAACTCCCATAAATTTAGGTTGTCTTCCTCTCGTTACACAGCTATTCTAGCTTTCTCGGTATCTTCTAAAACTTTGCTGTTCTCGCACACAACAAAAAAACTTGCTCAAAATGAATACAAATGAATGCAAGAAAAAACCCTTTTTTTGTTAAAAACAAGAAAGTAAAGCTCAGTGACAGTTGCTTTCTTTTTCAAGTCGAGAACAGCCTGCCTTGCTTTTTGCTCTTTTACATTCGTATTGAAAGGGTTGAGAACAAGGGTTTGTTGATTTTTTAAAGCTATGGCATATGATCAAGAAGTTTGAAAGTTTTTGTGAGACTTTTTGGTGGTATGATATTACCTATCTAAAAATTACTTCGATGAAGCATTGTTGAGAAGCTAAGATATATTATATCATTGTTGACGAGAAAAACCCTAGAGAAAAAAACTTCAAATTTACTTTCCAAGCGAAGTGAGTACTTTTTGAAAGTAAAAACGCTTGCGAAGGGGAAGTACGTATAATAGAAATATAGAAAACGACAAAGAGCAGTAAAGCCAGTAAAGGTAACTTTTTGCATTGAACTTAACAGGAAAGTATATTACGTAGTAATAATTTTGGTTGTATGATGCAATACATATATACATCTGTGATTGCATTGCAGTAAGAATCAACAATGAATACATGTATCACATGTATGAATGAAAAGTTTAGGAATGGCGATCGAAAAATTTGTCGAATTTGCAGGTTTCTTTATGATCAAAAAAACTTTTCCCCTCTTTTCCCTTTAATAATTTTGACACTTTGAATTCATTTTATTGGAGGAAAACAAGAACTAAAAGTATTTGTTACCAAACCAGAAGTTTTGAGGAAAGTGTAAATTAAAAATATATGTCGACTTTGTGCATGGTTAATTTCAATCATATTTTCCTAATGGAATAAAGAATCCCTTCTACTTTTGCAACTGTACTATTAACCCTTATATTCTACAAAAAAAACTTGCAAAAACGGAGAGACAAGAGGGAAATTATGGAAAAGTAGTTCAACAGGGAGTAAAATTAATAAGCGACAGGGGGAAGGAGAATTCTGATCCTGGCAGACTCTCTTCAAAGCTTTTTTATTAAGCGAACAACACAACTATTTTGATCCTGGAAGCTCTTCTCTTTTCCTCCTTTTGTCCCTCTCCGTTGTCTGTGACCTATTAAACGAGTAAAAAAGTGGAAAGTTTTATTGTGTTTCCTTTTTTTGTACATTCATACTCTTCTTAAAATACAAGCCGTTAACCGTTAGCCGTTGTTAACCAACCCCACTGCCCCAGCATATTTTTGTCTATCAAGCTTATTTTTCATGATGTATGTGTGTGTGCATAAATTTATGTCATACAAAATGCATGAAACCTGTCTCGCCTTAAAGTTGACTAGTTCACTAGTTTTTTTTTACCTACCACCTCTTTGCCTGTCTGTATATATATTATACTCATCGTCATCATCACCGTCACTGTTCTCTTTTCATCATCATTTCACTTTATAAACTCAAGTAGAAAAACTTGAAACGGAAATGAGTGCAAGCGTCCTTCTTTTTCGCCGCTAGTTTTTCCATCATCAAAATACGCCACGCATACGAACTATATAAAAGTCTTGTCAGTCGTTTCCTTTCAAGTTGCCTTTATCCCTCTACATAGTATATAGTATTTAATAGAATAATAATTTGCTAGACCCCAGTTTTGGCTGTCAGTTGTAACAAAATGAAAGTTTTTTTTTCATAAGAAAAAAATTTCACTGCCTTTTTCCCACAAGAATAGAACACTTACATTTTCTTTTGTTCTCACTTCCCCTTCGGTGTCTACTTTTGCTTTTTGTGTGTACAAAAACCACGATGGTCCAGTGAATAAAAAGCTAGTTTACTTTAATGGTTGCTGGTTCGCCTGGTGGTGGTTGGATGAAGGTGGCAGACACCACGAAAAAATAAAAAAGTTACATCACACGATTGCAAATATTCTAAGAGCCCCACACCACAAGAAAAGAGAATATTTTTGGCTGGAAGTGCGTTGCGTGCTTTCGCTATTTTATTTTGTTCGCATAATATACCAAGTTTGGTTCTAATCTGTGACAAGTCCCATTTCAAGTTACAAACAGTATAGCATACAATATATTATTGCAAAATTATAAGAAAAACGAAAGTAAACTTATAAACTATATGCTTACTAGAATGGATGAGACAGGAGCAACAATGAGTCAAAAAATGGTTTGGACATGCATGGTTTCCATTGTTTAACTTTACACAAAACGATTCCTTTTGTTGCTGGTGTACTCTTTTATAAATATGCGCACAAATTCGACGATTGCAGACATTTGCATTGCATGTGAAAGGCTAGAGTGGTGAGTTGTGTTTTGGTTAAACACAAATTAATACATTGTTAATGTACTTTCCTGTATGCAAATTTAATGTACACGCTATTAATGTAATTTTCCCAATGAGGTATTATGTACAAATTGGGTGACTACCTAATTTTGAACCTTTTAATTCTTCAACGTGGCGCTTGGTGATTAAGTCTGGATGATATCAGGTTCTAGATAAATTGAATTGGAAGCAGGATAAGTTCATTTGCTGGATCTATTTTCCAATAATCAATGTATTTCACAGAAATCTGTATGAGATAATAGAGCACGCACCCTCTCTCTATTCGTATTCAAATTTCATTAATGAACGAAATTGGAACACTTTCATGAATTAAAACACTATATCGATCTACAAATAACTTGTTTATGTAAATTTCTACTGCAAGGTGAACCGTTATCAAATTATAACCATCTTGTTACAGCGCAGCTGAACCTATGTATAAGCTTGAGTGAATGCAAGTGGGGAGAAAATTTTGCGGCTAATAAAAGTAACTTTCATTACATTATTTAATAATAGTAGTAGATACACCATTATGACTTTAATGGGTAAGTAGGTTTTAACAAAGTACATTTAAATACATTATTTGAACCTCACCGCAACCCACTTTGTAATGTATGACACACAGTGGAAAACTATATCAAACGAGTTTGGTTACTGAATGTAGTGAGAATATAAAGTGTCTCACTATCATTTCTTCACACAACAAACGGTGCCGTCCTTCTAAAAGGATGCCTTTATATATTCACACTGAACAAAGTGTACAAAGTGAACGCTCGCACTCTGTCTTTCATCCGCACCGACTTCACTGACTAAACTTTATATAAATATAATCAGCATCATCTTTATTATATGGGAATAATAATGAGAAGAGGATATACGAGAAGAGCTGAGTCTGAGTGTAGATAATATGAGGAAAGTTTGATTGTGGAATTTGCGGGGAATGAAGAGCTTTAATTACAAATTAGGAGATTGCAATATTTCCTAATTTGGCAACGACTAGCCAACGAACCAAACTCTTTCGCTTTTCCTTTCCACACAGTGATACTATTATTATAACACCACCATTGTCTTTTCTGATTGCGAGTATACATGCATTCAGTTTTGACTGACTAATAATAGGAGAAAATTCATCTTTCTCTTTTCTATATGTACTTTCTGTGGGATGATGGTGATGGTAGGATGGTGGGAGTAGCAATGGTAGTAAAATGGTCGTGTATATAAAGGAATGAAAGAGAAGAGAGGAAGTGAGAGAACAGGCAAGGGAAAAAGATGGAATGGGGATGAAAGAGAAAAGGCTTTAGTTGGCTTCGTTTCAGAGTTGATTTCTCCAGACATGAACAGAGAGAGAGTTTACTTTACTGCTTTTTGCTTCATGCATCGTGTTTCACGTAATATATAAAATGGGAAATGGTTTTTTATACAAGTCTTACGCTCAAGTACATTATATACATGGCGGTTTGGTATATGTGTATCATATGGATATGTGGAAAGTATGGTTGTGATATAAAATGTGGTAGGCAGTAGCGGCAGTGTTGGTGGCGGTATGTGATGGCATGGTCTATGACATGGCAAGATTGTATATGGCAATGGCAGAAAGTGAGTTAGGTTTTTGTGCCACGTATGTAGCTCCTTCGCCGCACACAAAACTATACTGCTATACTAACTAATCATCATGGCATGCATTTCATTTCAGTCCTTTTTTTCTTTGCCAACAAAACCAAAGTCAAGCATTATAAAGGTACAAAAATACCCTGTTATTTTTATGTGTAGAAATCCGGCGAACTGAATGGAACTCTTGGTGTTCCATTCAGTGGTTTGAACTAATCATAAACCTTTAAAAAAGGTTATTTACATGTACGCTTCTGACAGTCCATTTAGATTTACATTTAAAGATTTTCCCTTTCATTGCAATAGAATAGTTATATTTTTACTATTAAAAAAATGGGTCAACTAATTGACGTCAATTTTTGAATTATAATTTTTTCTTTAAAGTATCCCATATTTGTACTTTTGCCATTTAAGCTGCATAGATTTAACTGGGAAAATATACATTCTTGTAAATCAAGTGTCATTGCTTTACGGTCTGTGGTTTCCTAAAGTTGTTAGATCTGATGGAGTTTGGCCACGGCGCAGTAAAAAAAAGGATGTAGGTACACACATGCCACTTTTTTGTTAGTTTTGTTTAAAAGAATTTATTTGACTGTATTTCGTTTTTTAAGTATAAAGTTGGTTATTGGTTTAGAGAGTTAGTTGGGGAAAGTCTGTTATCTTTTATTTGAAGGAACTCAAAGTAGGTGTAAAAAGGCCAAGTGCATATTCTAGTTTTTTAACTCGTTTACCAAATTCACTCTCATGAGCAGAGAAATTCGCTCAGAAATTCCAAGAAAACCCGTGTTACATCATTATCATCATTACTCTGAGTTTTGCACTACTTGTTTTCGAAAAAAGGAAATCGCCGGAATAATAACTGGAAGAACAACAGCTATAAAATACATATCTTCAGGAGAACAATTGCTTGACTGATGATACAATCTGAAATTCTAATACGTAATTATAATATACTTTTCAGGAAAGGGAAACCTACTTTAATAGACCCAAGTAAACCACATCATGTCTACCTTTTTTTATGAACCAATAGAAAATCCTTCTTTTTTTCTCCAACGACCCACTCACTTTCTCCTTTCCCCGCAATAATGTATAATAGCCTGAAGAGAAAAAATCCATTTACTACGTGTATACAAAGACGAGTCCATAATCTTATAATGTGAACAATTTCACTATTTTTCGTCTTCTTCCAAAAAAGAAAAGAGGAAAACTCGATTCTCTTTTTTTAAATGCACCATTGTGCCTCTGCCTTCAGAACGAAATGGAAGTTTAATGTTTATATCCATACTATAAAGATTACTGCAGGTCCTTGCTTCATCGTCGTCGTCCTCCTCCTCCTCAACACACAAACTGCTAAATGTTGTTAATATTCTGTACTTATTTGCATTACACGTTCAACGTCGCGTCGTCATCCCCAATCCTTTACTAGTCTTCATGGCTCTTACGTCGAGTTTACAAAAGTGGAGTATATTAGAGCAGCAAGGAAAAAAATAGTGGTTGGTTGGTAGGTAGTTGTAGTCGACAAGCTAGAGAGAAAACAGGGAAATATATGCAGTTATAAGCTTAGAATAATGTATAGTATGTATAGTAGTTATAGTTAGATTATTGGCACAGCTTTCCATACCACCGCCGTTGCCGTAACGTAACACTTGCATACAAAAGTAGACGACTTTCTCCAGTTGAAAGAGGCGGATGGCATGTAATATTGTAAAAAAATACTAACTGGGAAGGAAAGGGATTTTTTGCAAGTATTTTTTTTTAAGTATAATCACAGAGGAAACATTGACTTATCTGAAACATGAATCCATCGTCCGTGTTGCTTCCTTTTCTTTTCTTCTGGTTTCTCTTAACGAGGCAAATGTTTCGTTGTTTAAGTATTACGTGAATACCGAAAGAATGTGAGAAAGGACTTCATAATATTATTTCTATGTATTATTCTGATTGCAGCCATGCTGGATAATAGCTTTTGTGCAGGTTGAAGTATGTATAAGTACCCGCATCGAGTCTATTGTTAACTTTAAACATGCTTTATGTACCTCGATTTTTTATAGGGAAATAAACTTTGCAGTAAAACAACTTAGTTTTTAGTAAACTAATAACCCGAAATAAAGTAACATCAGACAGAGCCAATCATTTGCGTAGTTGACCATGAAGGTATTTTTTGTAGACGGTCTCGTCAGATTTAATCTAGTATGAAAATCTACATGTACATATTTACCATTTCCATCATCTAGTCCTATTTGTAGTGCCAATATACAATAAAAAGATGTAGATCTGCGTAAAATAGTAAACACGTGGGCGTCTGGAAGATTTTTCGATAGAATATCCAAGATTTGAAGAGATGTGCAGCTGGCTGTCTGGGAAAAAAGTCGAAATCATGAACAATACAAAATACACAGCAGCTAAATGCGTACATACATTCAAATGCTTGGAAGCAAAGGGAAATTAAAAATCAATATCCGTTCTGCTTCTGCCACAAAAGATCTGATGATTGTATGCACACCACCACCACTACCAGTTTCACCAGAACCGCATTTCTCTAAAAAGAGCCATAACATCGTTGCCACACAAAAGCCAACTAAACAGCAACACTAAATAGTCTGCCAGTTGTATCTCTCTTGCTTTCCAAGATACATTATTTGATTTGCTTTACAAGATGACTTCAATTTTCTTCCATTACGGCTTTTCTCCATTCTTGTTACTCTCTCAAGAGAAAGATAGGAAACTTTTTGAAGATTAGAGAGGTAGCCAATAAAGAACACTTCAGTTCATGTCAGACAAACTAGCAAGGCGAACAAGATGATGTTATTAAAGGAGAAAAAAAATCTTGTCGAAGTACGGGAAAATGATCTCATCTGATTTAATGTCAAATCAGCACATTTTGTGGGCCCATGAATCTGTCTTGACGAAAATTGGGTTCTAATTTATATTGACGTGTTGTATATTACAGTAAATTATTCTATCGAACCCCCATTAACTTTGCCCTTTCACAAAAATACATAAGTGCATGGCTTACAAATTTTAAATGTAATATGAGCCTTTTATGTTCTTGAATCGCTTTTTTGGGATATTTTAAACGTTATCGATTTCACAACAATCGGTATAAAATGCTCGCTCATATGTAACATATAGCCATATAGTCTCGTGTAATGTGAAACATCTTGTTATCATTTATTGCATGTTGTAGATTTTAGATACGCATAACCAAAAAAAAATCACACAAAACAGAGATAGGTTCATTTCATATCCAGAACCTCTTCAACCAAATCGAGACAATGGCTCCTTGTGAAACAAAAGCATGCTGCACGCTCCAGAAATGATTTTTTACTCTCGTTTGCTGGTTGGTATATTATGTAAAATTGTCAACTTTTCACTTAGTCAATTCATCTGCAAAGATTACTGCTAGCCTCTTTTCTACTTCTTTTCTCTGAAAACTTTTTCTCCAATTTTTTTATACTCTATCCTTCCATTCCTTTTACCATACTATTCCATAGATCACCAACATTGCATGCCATGCCTTTTACAAAACAACCTGCATCTGTTCCTGCTTTTTAAAAGCTACTTTTTTACACACACTCTCTTTCTTATCATCACACCCCTTTTTTGTCTTGACTAAAGGAAAAAAACTTTTTTTTACCACTAGCCTCGCATCAGCATCATCTCCACTGCAAATAGCACTTCATGTTTTTGTGCAGTTAGAAAAAAGCAGAGCAGTCAGAAAGACATTGTATGCTGCACTGGTAGAATACTATGCATATAATTTTTTCGCTGAAACAAAAGAAAGAGAATATTACTGAAAAAATGGGTATATTACACACGTATAATATTGCACGCAACATTCGCATATGATGTGCCACATTTCATTTTCATACTTTAGTTTTCTTCGCCTTGTGGGGAAAGTAAAAAAAGGATTATAAAAAGGAGAGCAGCCAGAAAGAGAGAGAATGTAATGTAAGGAAAACATTGAATATAAAAGATATATGAAGAATGTATGGCAAAATAGTAAGTAAAAGTAGTCGTAGTAAGCGACATAGCAAAAGAAGAAAAAAAGTGGACCGGGAACATGTGCATACTCTCGTACTACTTGTATTTGTGCCGCTGCTAGGAAAAAAAACTCTTGAATCAGACCACTTTTTTTCTCTTCTTCTTCATCCTCGTCTACTACTCGTTCGTCCATGTTTCATTCTTTTTTTCTAACTTTCCTTTAGTTCTCTATTCATTCTTTTTTATAATACAGTGGACTACTAAAGACTTATGTATTTTTGAAAATATAAAACTGAATGAGAAAGGATACGAGAGAAATTCCCCCGGAAAAAAGTTTTTTGTCAACTTTTTTAATTTAAAATAAATGTTTCTTCTCACTTCATTTTTACAAGGGAATGTATACATGTGTTCCAAAAACGTGTTTTTTCTCTCTCTTCCTTTTGCTTAAAAAGGGAAAAATTTATATTGTATTTATATTCTATGAATTATTTTTCTTTTTTGGTTTATTACATGTATACTTTTAGTTTTGTTAGTACTTAAAAAGAGAAACATGAATGTTATGTTATATTGGTGATGTATTTTGTACATTTTGTAAACAAATTTTTTTGCTCGCTCAAAGTGCGTTATATATGTTCTGGAGGGGTAATTGGATAAAATATGTGTTGTAAGAGAGGTGCAGTGAGAGGATTTTAAGAGTGTGTACTCGACTGATTTCTTGTATTAATATTTTCATCAAGTAAACATTCAACTCTTGTGTGCTTTTATTTAATGAGAATCTTGAAAAAGTTAAAATGTGAAGGCTGATGCTCTCGTTTTCATCGTCGTCGTCCTCGTCGTTTTTTAGAGATGTTGGGATGAAAAAGATTTAAAAAACAACAAACTATCTGGAAAAGTGAGATGAGATGGTCATGATGATGCCGCGCGCTTGCTGATGATGATATTTTGCAACGCGTGTGTATGTTGTGTCGTGTCGTCTGTCCTTTTTCTCTGGCTTGTTTTAATCTGTGTGATGATGATAGCAGTGGTAACAGTAGAGGAACGAAATGCTATGCATGAAATTTCATCCAGCCATCATGTATACAACAAAAAGAAATGGTGGTGCAAACAAGAAAAGCACTTGAAAATGAAACAGGCTATATGCCAGAGAAGATTTTGTGTAGAAGAAAAAAAACATCAAGTAATGTTAGTTCCGTCTGTGGTAAAAATAAGCAGTTTTTTAATACTCCATTCTCTGATTTCTTTTGTAAAAATAGCAATGCTATTTGTAGGAAAAGTGTGTTTTGTTGTAAAAACGTGGAAAAAACAGAGACTGAGACTACGAGCCGAGAAGTTCAGAGATTTTTAAAACTAAAAAACACAATTTCGCCCACTTCTTAACGATTATTCATCAAAATAACGAGCATAGAATTAAATTGTAAGGGTAATAGTTTTGTAGATTCGTTTTTTTCTGTGTATACAAATACTTGCGTGGATATTTTTAGTTAGTTAGCGTACTAGTGTTGAATGCTGACCAAAATAAATGGGAAAAATATAAAAAGCAAGCAGAGTTTTTGGATTTCCTCATTTTTTTGTCTAAAACTTGGTAAAACTTGCATATTTTCAAACCGCCCCACAACTAAAAACCAGCGGCAGCACACAAGCTAACAGTTTTTCCACACTTTTTTTCTTAGCCATTTTGGCTACAAAAGTATTAAGAAAAGAAAGTCTCATCCTCATCTAACTTGTATGTATGTATATGAATAGATCGTCGGCAGTTGTTAGTTAACAGTCTTTCATTACTAGAAGCAAAGAAAAAAGTTTCCACTAAAGGAAATATCTACAATCTAAAAGTGTGTACATACATGGTACATTGGAGGTGGTGGTTTGTGATGATGACAAGGCAAGGTTGCATTAAGCTGAAGTAGTATCAAATTATACATTAGCAGCTAATGTATGATATGTAGTTAAAGTACAGTAGTAAGTTGTACTTACTTACAGAGAGCCTTTATCCTATTCATTTCGTTTTCTAGTATGTATTTTGCAGATATGGTTATCTTAAGAGGACTGAGAACTCACTTTGCTATATTATGTGTTATATATGTAAACTGGACTCAGTAGATAAAAAAATTGTACCGTGTTCCTATTGCTGAAATACTACGTGATACACTCTCTCACTATTCTATGTAGGTTTACTCCTATATTGTATAGTCGTTTGAGTCTTCTTCATCCTGTATAGTTATTCCATTGTCAGCATTTACATTTTTACCAGCTCGTACAACTTTCAACTAACCAGTTAGCAAACGAACAGGAGGAGGAGGGCAAAAGGAAAAGTTTTCGTTTGGATTGAGTTGAGAGAGAAAGAGAAGGAGAGTAGTGGTAGTAGAGACTAAACAGAAGAGAGAGAAGGAATGAGAGAGAGAGAAAGGAAAATGATGAGGGAGAAAGTGGTGCTCTGGAAGTCGGAGAAAGAGCAACAAAATTGAAGCCGTCTGTTGTGTGGAGCAGAGAGCCTTGGCTTTTCTTCTGTTTCACAACTTTTTTTCACTAGTGTGCTTGTTCTCTCGTACAAGTATGTTATTTTAGTAGACTGTAATAATGAATACATATTAATACAAAGTGTACAGCTAACACAACGAGTTCTATGACTGGAAGAACTCATTGTGTTGTGTTGGCTGTGCAGCAATAATGGATTACATTAAATTGGTATAAATATGTACATACGTAAACACACGCTGTTGATGTTAGAGTTTTTTGCTACATAGCACTAGAAACAAACGTATATTGTAGTGTAGCTTACTGCTCTCTTGAATTTTCTCTCACGTGAAGACTATGATGAGAATGACGATACGCGAGAAGAAAAGTATGTTGTACTGCTGATCTTTGTCGTCCAACAAACATGCTATTTTGTTACTTTCTCTGAAAGTTTTCAAAAGTATCATACTTGTTTTACTGGAAGAAGTTTTATGGCGGCCCTCTCTCTCTCTCTTTATAATAACAGGGTATATATATGTACATACTGGGCAGTTTAGCTGTCACCAGTGCAATGTATACACCATCATCATTTCCTTTTACTCATTTTCCACTACCACCGCCGCCACCACTACCACTGTCGTGCTGAAAATGAAGACTAGAGTCAAAGAAACCAACATAAACACAATGGAAACAATAATGTCATTATGCCAAAGCTACCATTCTGCTGTTGTAGTGTCGTGTCTGCCTGCTGTCATTGTTTTTACTTTTGAGAGAGAGAGAGGCAGGGTACTGCTACATACTGGTAGTTTAAGTGGTGATCATGCTACTTGGTGTTACTGGTTTCCTTCGTTAGACTTTCTGACTGACTGTTACACAACTAAGCTGTTTATTTTATGCTTTTTGATAACGAAAAGAAGGTGGCTGACTGAGAATTGAGGCATGTACATTAAACAGGCTAAAGAATAGCTGGGAAGGAACAACACGTTGTACATCTGGGGAAACGGCTTTCTTCAGAAAAGGAAAAAGACTGATGAGAAAATGAAGATTATTAGTTGGATGTTTAACAGTTTTCAAAAGGAGGATAATGAAAGAACAAGTGGGGTTTTGGTTATAAGTTTTCTAAACACAATTTTGGGTCTCTGATAAAAGTATTTATGCGGGAAAAAGTGCATTGATTACGTTAACATCGTATCACGAAAGAAGATGTCTAGCAGCATTGTACAATGAATTGTAAATACGTATGCATAATAATAATGTAGGGTAAATATGAAAATAAAATAGACATGAAAAAATAAAGCAATACATGCAAGTGTCCACAGTGGACAAGAAAGGAAAGAAAAATATGCAATACCATCTCGAAATAAAATGTTACTTTAATGCACTCAAAAATATTCTCTTCTGGAAGAATCTCAACAGAGACGAAGAGCACGATCGTGACAGACCATGAATCACCAAAGTGCTCGTCTTTCGTCTCCGTTCATTGTGCCATATGGTGATGGTTACACTCATTTCTTTATGATCTTTGTGTAAAACAGGCATTTTCATAAAACATTTTTTCATACATATTCTTCTTTCTTTTTTCGACCACCATCACAGTACTTATAGTACCACCATCCATCCATCCAAATGAAAAAAGTTGTGTTTGAGAGAGAAAGGCGAATCGAAGGAAGAAAGAGAGAGATATAAGGAAAATGTTGAGCTGCTTTGCAGATGTTGTCGTGAGACGTGAGTGTGATGCGACTGATCAGACCACGAATGGGAGAAGACGTTTTCCTCTTCACTTTTCCCTTTTCCACACACACAACTCATCACGTGAAATAAATTAGAGTAGACATGTAATGGCTTCTGCTTTCTCTCTCTTGTGCTTCCTCTCACTCACTCAGTTTTGGTGCCTCTCTCTCACTCTCTCGCACTCACTCTTTTTAGTACACATTCACATTCATACATACATAATATTTTATGCGAAGTGCAAGTAAAAAGCCGTATTTTAGAGGCAGATGCACTTTTGTTAAATCTATAAAGCAAGAGACACGTATTCTGGCATCACTACTACCGCTTTTTATCGCGTACAGCTTTTCTTGCTATCATGAAATAAGCACTTTTTCGTTATTTCTAACATTCAATCATCAAAGTAAACGTATAATGTCATCCGCCGTATTGTGGTGTTGTGTTTTTTTTGGTTTTGTTCTTACTACTTTTGTTTCAAGTCGGTAAAGTAAATATTGTAATAATGATGCTGACCATAAAACTGCTTAGAAAAATATTACTCTTTTCGAGAAGCATGTTAAAATTGAATTTCAAACCACGCTTCAAGTAATGAGATCCCGCATGCCCATGTGTATATATTGACAAACCATAATTGCTGTTTTGCATTTTCTGAATGTCTTCATCTCGCAAAAAGAAGATGGTTTGATAAATTGAATTCAAAGGAATTGATTAAAAATCAAACTTCTTTTTACCTAAAAGTCTTTATGCTGTAACTTTCTTTTGTTACACAATAAATGTCTCAAATATTATATTGATCCATATTTACTGATAACGTAAGCTCAAACGAGGCATTGAGCAAATTCGGAAAATTATATTGTTTGATCAAATTGATTTCCTTTTGGTACAAACAAGATCGATTTTTCAATAGAATATCATCATTGAAATATCAATATCATAATCAAAACATTTTTTCAATTAAATGTTAAAGTCTGTGAAAATATTCCCGATTTATGTTAAGGTTTTCTCAAAATAAATTATTTCAAAGAGGCGTTTCTGTTTACTCTGTTTCATAACCCTCTAGTTTTTATTATGTATCAACTGCGTGGTTTACTTTTTCGTAATGAGGTATGATGTAAATATCAAAACTACTTTACATAACACTCCAAATATCAGCATTATGTTTCCACACACTTTTGTAATAAAGCGTAGAGCAACGTAAAGATAAGGTTTGACGTGTGGGCGTACGCAGAAAAGTAGTTGAATACTTTTCATCAGTGTCACTGACTAAGAGTGATGTATCTTTTAGTCGTTCGTAACCGTAACAGTTACATATAAGATATGCATAATATGACGTGTCACAATGAGAATGAGAAGTTTGCAAGCACATACTCTTTAAGTTTACACGAACACATATATCTTGCATAAAACGTGTATACACGCACATAAACACGCCGAGTTTTTGATTACATACCAGAGATAAAATGAAACGGTTAAATAGACAAGCAGGAATAATATTATCACCGTGAAAAGGTAAAAGTAGAAAATGGAGCTTCATTTCATCAAGTTGTCTGTGTGTCTGTGCTTTTCCCCTTTTTACAAATGATTATTATTATCACGATACGAGCCTGTCGCCTTTTCTCTGTCTGCTTGTCCTTTATAGTGTGTGTGTCAATGGAAATAATATATCGCACTCTTGTTGTTTTGTTCAATGGTAAGGGTTAAACAGGAAGTTATGTTCATGCTCATTTAAAGCTTTATATCCAAAAAAGCATATAGATATTGTTATCATTTCAATGGAAAAAGGTTCATATATCTTCAAGTATAGCGTTTTCTTGAATCTCGTCTTGAGTTCATTGTATAATCATGGTAGTGTGCTTTCTTAATAGAATGAGAGAGAAGAAAAGGAATAATATGGAATCGGGAATGAGAGAGTAACGTCAACGTAAGATGATCTCATTGATCACTTAAGAATGCTCCTGTCACGTCTTACTATTACGTAAAGTATTGAATCCATCTATTCAACACTTTTTTTGTATTTTACAACGACGACAATGCGGGCGAGAGTCAAGCCGTTTCTCATTCTCTTCTCACGCTCACATTTTATTTGGCAGGCTGTTGTGTCGTGAAGCTCACAATCACAATAAATACAAGAGAACACAAAAACTGTATAGTGTTTTCTTGGAGTAATCATCTTTTTGTGTTGTGCATGTGCTTGTACTTATTCCCTTCTCAGTATCTACACAAAAATAAAAGGAGAAAATCAGATATTTTTATATGCTTACTTGTAATACACACAAGAGAAATATATAGAGAAAAAAAGAAGAAAATATGGAAAAACGAAAAAGGACTTGGTTGTAGAATCCGAAGGAAAGAGTCTTGTGTGCAAAAAGGACGGAAATGACAAGAGGAAAAGGAAACTACAAAGTACTCCACCTACCTATCAATCTTTGGAAGAAGGGAAAACGCACCTCGACAAGTAGATATTATGCCTATTGTACTCTGCTGGGAATATAGGATGAGTGTGTTCGTAAGATCACGGCATATTATTACTTTTTCCCACTTCCAATTTTAGCTGGATGATAACGATAAGACAAAGTATGCCACTATATTGTTTCGTCTCTTTAGAGTTTGTGAATTAAGACTACTCTTTTCTGAACCGATGCGATGATGGCAGCATCGACATCTTCATCAGAAATTGGAAGAAGAAGCTGTATATAAACCTTGAATATTATGTATAATATACAAAAGTTCTTATGTAAAAAAGACAATGGAGTAAGCTGTTGATGATCTTTTAGGTGACCTCTCTCTCTCTTTCTGTCTGGAGCTTTATTCTTTACAATTGTTCATTTTGATGATGAGCTTATTGTGGGATAAGTGCAAGATGAAGTAAGAAAAGGAAATAGTAAAGACACACAACAATAGTTTCTCTTTATAATTCTAGACATCATGTGTATACACGTACACAAGTACGTAAATAAATGTGTAGATATACGCCAAAAGAGTACATAAAATATGTATATATTGTGTATTGTCTATAATGGAGTAGCGTAGTAGGCTTACATGCATATATCAATACTCAACTTTCTGTGTTTCTTTAACTTTCTCTGTGGTACCGATGTGGCTTCACTTGCACGAATTTAATCCAATCGAAAACGATTATGAAGAAAAGAAAAAGAATGAAGAGATTCTAGATGGAATACGTGGCCGGCCTATCTAACGATCGTGATCATCAGTGGCGGAAACGGGGAAAAAGACAGTTTTTATATTGTGACCACACACTATGAAAATATGTTGTTCTCTCTCCTCTTCCTTCACATTTTCAAGTTACTTTTCTGTTTTTCTTGCACAACTAGGATTGGTACTGTGCCGCAGTACTTCTGCCAGTATCTAAGAGTCATTTCGCCGAAAAATAGGAGAAAAGTCTACTGGTCTACCTGGTTCTCTATTTTCCACGGAGGGAATAATAATAATATGAAGCTGTAGAGAGATATAGTTAAGTAAGTAAGCCTGCAAAGAAAAGGACTAAAAGAGCTTTCACATCCTTCCTATCGCCTTTTTTCCTTATTTTTCTTAACTTTTTTTCAACACACACAAAAATCCTCACTATCATCATCAGATGGAGAGCTTATAAATGTTTGGAATAGATAGACTCTGAAAGAGAGGGAGAGAGAGAAAGGAGCAAGTGTCGTCTTCTTCTTTTTTCCTGTCGAAGAAAAACGGCACATCGGTGATGCCACACACACATGCATGTCTCCACATAATAATAATATCTGGCTCGTCTACTCCTCGTAAAGGTAAAAAATATCACAATGAAAATGCAGAGAGATCTCAGACAAGCTAAAAAATATAGCAGGATACTCCTACACAAAAAAGGTGTTAGGGAGAAAAGTAGTACATTCCGATATTACTAGACGTGTCTGGTTTATATATATTTACCTGTACATTTTTCCTCCATGATATTCTCACATACAGCTTTGCTTTTTTTGTCTATTGAACAACTTTTCTCTCTGCAGTTTATTTGAGTCGTCGCCAGATTAAATGACACAGACTTTTCCCGATAGAATGCAACTTAAACGTATATCCTTATACCGAAGTAAAGTTATGTACCTGTTTGTACACTGACTTGCTTTTGTAGAGCAGCAGCAATAATATAACGTGGATAATACTATAAAAGATCAGACACTAATATATATAAAAAATCCAATAAGCCTCTTTTTGTGTATTATACATTTATATACTAGCATGGTATATTACGAGAGTTTGTGTGTGTCTATATTTGTGTACGTAACTTTTAATATTAAAAAAGGAATAGTAATAATATACTCGCCAAAGGAGAAAGGGAGAAAGTAAGGTGTATTCTACTGGGCTTAACTGGGAGATTAGGGCGCAAACAACCTAAAACTAACCACACTCACTTGAGTAGGAAGGATAGGTAGACATGGTGGTTTATGCATATATCAGGAATTACACGTGGGTATATACAATACTCCATATAGAAAAAAAACACACACACAAGAGTTTGGCAGTAAAAAGAGGCATTTTACTTCCCTTTTTCTTTCTTCTTCGTGTAAAGGTATTCTAGGGAAAAAAGTGAGCAGCGGCAGCATGAGCTGTGCTGTGGCAGCGGCAACAGCACAAGTAGTAAAAAGAGACGACGAGCACATGACGTATGACTCAGGAAATTACTTTTTAATCCCGTCATCTTTAGTAAAACCGTGACTCAAACTCTTTTCTTTACTTGGTACTTCCACAACTACACAAACACATGCCGTCTTTTTCCTTCTATATGTAGTCATTGTGAATTCTCAAACAATTTTACTTTCCCTTCCTCTTCTCTCTACTACTGCTACTGGTAGTTATGTAGGTTATTTACATACACCACTTTACCTTAAAAACTAAAAACCTATGCAGTGAGTGAGTGAAGCAACCTGGTGAGAAAAGTGAGATAGGAAAAGGAGATGTAAAAATGAGCCATAGCAAGAAAAAAAGTGTAATATGATATCAAGCATTGTTAGAGGATGATGACACGATATGTATGGAAAAGAAGCACAATAGAACTTTTTTGTATAATTTTAACTTTACCGTAACACAATTTCCTTGTGAATATACTTATTAGGGATGGGGGAAAAATTGTGCATCAGGTATGTATTAAATTTATAGAGAATATTTTAGCTGCTTTTTTTGAGGCATCACATCCACATCAGACTTTTACTTTTTGCTTTACACTTGAGAATTAGTGTGGTATTAGCATCTATGTATAAAAGTAGGTATATAGCTTCCATACAATTTTCACGATTTTATTTGAGTACTTGTTTATTTATGTTCAATTTATGCCCAACATAGTGAAAATATTATATTAAGAAGATGTGAATTTGAATACTGACATAAAATGCCGTATCACATCAAACCTTATCTTCGTTTTGGTTAAGTTGATGGCGGGGATGATGCTAAGCTTCTTCATTAGTTATTATAATAGCCATATTATATCATGACTAGCATCGTAAAAGCCATCTCTCAGTCCAAGACACTCAATTCAAATTTAGGATGCGGTCTATATAGAAAAAAACGCGTAAACATTTGAGTATATACGTTATGTGTTTACTTGTGGAGGGAGGGGATAAAACTATGTGAGGAATTTTTGATTAAACATTATCACATGTTAACCGAGAAACACAAGATCTGTGTTAAAACACATAACGTACCAATTCCTCAGTGCATGTATGACATACGCGATACGATGGTCTCTACATTCTAGATATGATATTTTTAATGACATAGGATGCAGAAAAAAATCAAACGTTGTTTGTCGAAAAGGGTGAAAGAGACAACGCAACGCAACGCTTGCAGAAATAAAAGGCAAACCGGTATATTTATTTAGAACATCCTGTTATTAGTAAAACTTTCACTTCCCTTCTATTATGAATAGCGATTGATGAAATGAAACTTAAGGGTTTTTCTTCCTATTGCATTCCATGTTACTACATAGCTTTGGTGGAACCCTTTATCAGTTATAGTGAAGCTTTATGTGCAACCACCATGAACAAGTGTAAACATGTATATTTACACATTTTACCTAATCCAACTAACTTATTCTTTGAGCATACATAAATTTCTACCTAGAAGCGTTAAACTTTTTTTTCTAGATGGTAGGTTTGAATAAAGAAGAGCTCGTTAAAAGTGCCTCTAATGATTAACGAGCACTGGCTTTCTTCTCGAACATTGCAACATGCTTAATGATATTTTTAAAGAGAGTAAAAGAGCATCCATAGGTTTCTATGTTATATGATATGTATAGTATGTCTACAAAATCTACATGTTCTTTGGTTTTATTGTGTACTTGTTTGCGTATGAATGTACAACACACAGTTTTTTCCTCTTTACACTAGGGAAAGTTAATAATATTGTAGAAACGATAATTGTACACAGACGTGTAGTTGTTTTTTTTTGTAAACTTGGTATTTTTTGTTTATTAATGTTCTTAAAATAGAAAGTTGTTTGATTGTTTGTGTTTAGAATACAGGTACACACAACTATTCACAACAAATTTTGTTTACTTTGCATGAACTATTGCGTAAGATAAGTTTTTAACTTTTTCAAAAATATCAAGCCGATACAATTCATTTTTATACGTTGTTTTCGAAACAGACACATTATATTTTGTTGTCAGTTATTTTCTTTCTTCTCAAACAAACGAAAAATACAAATCAACAAGGTTTACTCAGAGCTCCACCTTTAACTACAAATATAATCTCACGGTTTTAGCATCATCATTTCATGGGAAAGCAAGCAATAATTTAAAGAGCAGAAAATTTATTCGGTTTCATTGTAAGAAGTTAGACGAAAAGCTACAAAGCACAAGCACACTCTTCTTGCACAACCTAAAATTTGTACCAAGATGAATGCACTCTCTGATTTTCTCAAGTTAAGATATTCTTAACTGTATATTCAAGTGGAATAGACGGCGGATGATGTTAAGAGGAAAGGGATGATGATGTTGTCGGTAGTAATAGAAATGGTGGTAGTGGAAAACTAGAATAATTTTTTCTCTCTCTTTTGTTTGAACAGTAGCAACACCGCCGTACATTCCTATTCCTACATACATAAATGCGTCTGTTCTACAACATCTCTTCCACCACCACCGCTTTTTGTCGACGAGACGAGACTATGGTGCTTTTCTCTTCGCTCATCTTCCTTCTTTGCTTTGAAATATTTCACCATAAATATATTGCTACATGGTTTCCTATTATAAATGTGGTTACATTGTATATAGTCTATGCTGCTTTTAATATGTTGTTGTTTCTCTATTTTCTATTTACAATTTACTACACACAATGCATACAACAGTGAAGTTATTTTTTGTGCCGATACCCCTCGTGTGTTTATCTACTCAATAATTCAATATGTTGCACTGACGAAAGAATTTTATAAACGTACTAACATTTCACATACACATAGTTCCAATCAGTATGCTGTAGTTAGAAAATGCCTAAAAAAAGAACAGAGAAATGGCTTGACGATAAAACAAAGACTGAGCTTGAGATCAATAGGAAGAGAAATGTGCTGAGACTTGGGACTCCTTTTTTCCCCTTTCTTTTTGTATTCTTCTTGGTCGGCTTTGTGTTCCGCTCTTTTTAGACTTTAAGAAACATATCTATCCACCAGAAAGAAGAAAGGAGAACGTCCTGTCTTTTATGCATGCCTTACTTGTTCTAGGCCTTCTTTCAAATATGTGTACAAGCATGTTACAATATATATTTTCTTTCCCTTTTTTCATTCTCTTTCCATCTCTCTCTCTTGTGTGTGTGTGTAGCAGCGGCACAAGCCAACAAACACTCCACAGACAAAAAAACCAATGAACTTTTTTTTCCTTTCATCCATCAGTACCAGTAGCAGCAGTGGAGAAATACACTGAGGGAATGCAAAAACCTAGAGAGTAAAGAAAAGTCAAAGAAAATAAGCTGATTCTTCTATGTTTTGTGTATCTGTTCATTCTCTTTTTTTCTTTGACTGCTTGTTCAATTTAAGCTTTTCTTGTAAATTTCAATTTGTTACTTTTTTGTCTTTAATGTACATCCAGACATAGACATACCCCATACATACTTCTAAACTTCTGCGAAGTTCACTATGTCTTCACGTTTTTTTGTTGTTCGTCTTCATTTGAAGTGTGTCAAATATTTAGTTGGTTTCTTTGTAAATTTAATTTTTTTCCCCTGTGCTTTATCATGATCTACATTTTCAAGAAGATGATTATATTTTATGCAAAATGTACAGAAATTATTCATGATCATTAGAAACTTTTGTATATTTTTTCCATTTGCATAAGAAATTAAGTTCACAGGAATTTTTAGAATGTTTTAAAGGTTTTGTCAGTTTTAATACTGTATTTGAATGACATTTTGTGATAACAATCAACTAGACTGGATGATATATATTTATGAACATGTTTTTGAAAGGAAAATTAGATGGCTAATATTTCCTTATCTAGTGGTGTGTTTTTCTCTTTCTGTTGAAAAGCCAGTGAAATGAATATTCAGAAACGTACGTCAGAGACATTCTTCTCTGTAAAATGAAACCTCCATTTTAATGGGATGAACAAAATTAAAACCGTGTAATATTCGATATTATAGTTTTGTTCTAGAACTATTGCTATTTAAGTACTTGGTTTTGTGTGTCTGGAAAGCACGTAAAAGTAAAATTTCCTAGAATTTTCATGTCATGAATAACTGTAAAACATGCATAAACAGTCACTTCAGTTTCGGTCTGCATAAAAACATACACACACGTATGTATGCACGTGTATAGTTGAACATACATACGCCCACATTACATTTGTGCTGTGCGATACGGTGTACATACCATATATGCGTGGGTAAAAGTAGCAAAAAAATAAAATAATAGGATCACCGTACAAATTACGATGTTTACGAGACAATAAAATTTGACTAATGAAATTGAATATTTTATTATTCTATTTGCAGATAAACTACTAAGACTCCTGTCAAGCGAGCTATAAAATACAGCTCTCCTTCATCATTTCCACGATTCCATGGGACAGAAAACATATACAGCCAGCCAGAGAGAATACAACATTATTTAGGAAATTATTATAAGCATTTGAGCTTAAACTGGAACGCTTAGGACACAAAAAGGGAAGAAAAACGAGTTATCCTTTGATTTTTCAGCAACCAAGCAGTTACAGCCAGAAAGATATACATATATACATACAGCAAGAGGTATTGGACTGGAAGGAACGGAAGAAATTTACAATACACAGAGAGAGAGAGCAAAGCCGAAGCAGCAAAAAAATAAGTGCTGACATTATACTAAAAAAAAGAGTATACGAAGAACTTTCTATATCCGCAGCTATAATACAAATTACAGACACGACTCGTCATCCGGTCGGGAACGTTTCCACGATATAATATCCTTTTTCGTTTTTCAGTCAGTAAATGTACAAGTGATAAATTTTGTGAACGAAAAAAAGTGAAAGCGTGGTCGTAGTACTTTGAAAGTGTATTTTTGGGTGTGTGTATTTGTTGTGTGCTATAATAAAAAGTTATATGGATAAAATAGGCGAAAGTCTCTCTCACTAATAATACCCAAACCCAAAAAAAGTGTTTAAAAATACACAAAAAAAATATGTGTGCATGAAATACATATTTTTTGACTTCCCCCGGTTTCTCTCTACTTTACTCATTTTTTCTTTCTTTTTTATCGGCGGTGTTTTGTGAGTGAGTGCGTGGTATCGACGCGGAGGATCTCATTTACTCATCAAAAGACTTCGTTAGCACAGTAGTTTTACTTGGAAGAAAGGTGGAGATTTACAAAAACGTTATCAGGCAGAGAGACTATATTACAGAGAAGAAAAAAACAAGGAACATTTTTATGCACCTCGTTTATGAGAATAAAAGTGTTCGTTGTGTGAGGTGGTACACATCTATATTTATTACTGTATGTTAAAAAGTAGTAAGACGGAGTGTCCTATTATTATACCATTTCCTTTTTTCTATTCTTTATATCTTCATGTGGCTATTTCAGAGAGGAGAAGTAAATCCATTAATTCTCTTTTAGTTTCACAAGCTGAATCATCATGGGACAATCTGGTGTAAGTAAATTTCTGAACATTATATGTTTTTTATAATATACAGCACTCACGCATGAATGCATGTGCTCGGGCTCAGTAGTTTGGTTCTTCGAAATAAATAGCAAAAAATGTATAGTATTTAATGTTTAGCGATGTAGTTTTGTAGTTTTTGTAATGCGGTAGATTGGAAAAATACAATTATGGGAATATCACGATCAGCTTTATTTTGGTAGTTGGACGCCAATAATTTTTGTATATTTGTATTGAAGAACTAGCTAGAACTTAGATTTGGTTGTGAACGACTATATAAATATATGACTGAGCATAAATTGAAAAGTGATGCAAAAAATAATATCATAAAGCGATTGATTGTAGAACTTGAGCTTAATTTTTATTTGTGATTTTCCATTGATTGCGCTTAATGCTCTTTATTGATTAATGCTTGTAATCGTTACAACAAAAATACTTTATGCTTCAACTGCGTTTTCCTTTATGCATAGATCAGCGCTTTTAAATACTAATACCCAGTACCCATGTTTGATCCATAAGCATGCTAAATGCTAAGTTAATGTTTTAATTTTCGTTTTATCTTATCATATAGGTATGTATATTGTATTCATGTACTGATTTTTTTCCCTTCCGCTCATAATTTTATGCCTCATAAGTGATAGGAGAAATACTTTTCAAAAATAATTTCATTCATTCAAAGCGTTTACGTAAAAAAACAGAAAAAGCACGCGTGTGAGTTTAAAATGGGGAAAGACTCGGGGCTACGATGTGTCGTTTTATGATGTCAAGTACTTAAATTTATATGAACTCTCTCCAAGTTTCCAATTAAGAATTCATTTTAGTTTTTAACAAGAAAGGGCCTTATTTTTCTTCCACATATACATTATAACGACAAGATACAGTACAAAACATACTTTGTATATGAGACGTGCAATTTTTCAAAAACTTCTTCCTCATGTTCATAGTACTGTATACGAAAACATTCTCACATCTTATCCTTCTCCACTCTCCAAAAAAGTATTCAGGGAGTTGGCTGGCCAGCTAGCTGTCTTATTTTTTACTAAAAGTAAACAAAACTACATACTCATCTTCTTTTACTCTTAAAAACGGCTTGCTTGAAATTATTGGCCATGTTATTTTACTCCTTTCCCAACAAGCAGCTGCCAAACCTTCTAGCGTTCAGCTTTCTACCGTCCGAGTTCACACTTCATACACAAACAAAACACACGAAAAATGATAAAAAGGTATTTCACCTTTCTGACTGACAAGATGAACCAGTAGAAAATACTACCCACATTGCAGGTTGCATTTCATGATACAAACACACACATACTCTCTCGCTCTGTCTGTCCATCTACATGGAAGAACGAAGAGAAAAGTACAACTTTGTTGTATCATCTTTGTACAAAGAAAAGTAAACTTGTGAAACCTTTATGATACACCAGAGTACATGGTGATGTACAAACACCATTAGTTGTGTGCTTCAATATAGGTAATATGTATATAGTATGATGTGATATTACTCAATCCCTGATAAATTTTAAGCTTTTCATTGCTACTTTTTCGATGGAATTGAAAGCAAAATAAGATTATACCTTCTTATAAAAATATGACGGTTATATTATGCCATATATATGCATGTATACAGTTAGTGAAAATAGAAGAGACCAGACCACACATGCACAAAGTAGGTCGAAAATTTCTGAGTATCCTTTTAATATGGAGATAACACAAAAAATTTACCTCTTCTGGACCACCCTTTTACAATATGTATGTGTGTATGTCTACAAGCTAAAGTTTTTTGATAAAGATATTTCGAATTCAAGTCAGCAAGTCTCATAAGAAACTTTTAATATGAGCTTGAAAACAGTTTCACTAAACTCCACATGAATGCCGTCACCGCTCCTACATGACTTTGTATATAACACTACTGCTATTATGTACTTTTTAGATATTGAACAAGACCTACTAAGTTTAAGTACACACGTACACGTATGTATTCAGGCAGATACATAATTTGAAAGAGAAAGTATATAATGCCACTCACATCACCCCATCACACTGGGATATTACACACAGACTCCAGCAGCAACTCCACTGTAAACTCTGTTCGAGTTTGAGTTAGTAAAATCTTTGCTTACGCATATCCGCTGGAAGCTGGAATATATCTCATTTTCCCAGGCTTATATATTCAACTTGTATTTTGCATATATAACCGTTATCATATAAAGTATATAAATATGTGTGATATGGTGAGTTTAAATAAATGCATACAGTATCATTTCATGAAATAGGTACATACTTGTTTTTTACTGCTGTAAAATAACAGTATTCTCAATAAAGATGGTTGTTAAATACACATATTATGTGTGTACTTTTCTTTTTCTACGTCAAGTTTAAAGGAAAGGAAAAAACGGGTTATGTTTGTGTGCACGTTACGCAACAGCTTTTCAGTCTTCGTAAAAAATCTTGTTCATTTTTATCTCTGCCTTACTTTATAGTTCACTATGGGAAAAACAGAAAAGTGCAGAGATATAGATATATTTTGCCCACAAATAAGTGAATGAAGAAATACACATTCGAATCAGTAACATCATCTGTCTGTATATTATTGTGCAATTTTTTTCAATTGTAACTGCAGTACGTGCATACATGGATATTATGTCATGTACGTGAGTATGCCTACAAGTTAGAACAAATGATAGAAAACCAACATTTTCTGATCCATTTCATGAATTAAAACTGAGATAAGAATTTTTGTGCTATTTTTTATACAATATACTTTCTCGGGTGAAGAAAATGCCCACGCAGAGATATCTCGAAAGGCTGAAGTGAAATAGTAGCTGTTTTCTACTTTTTCGGTGTACAATATTCATATATACTGTTATTGCTGTCTGAGGAAACATGGTGTACTCTTTTGAGTTTGTCTTATTTTAAACATTTTCTTCGGGTTACAAAACCTTGTATCAAATTTATGCAGTTGAAAGTTACATTTTGTGCATTTCATAACATGACTAAAGTTACAAATTTGGTTAACATATTTGAATATTCATGTTTTGATGAATTCGGTTACTCTGTGTGGATTGAGACTCAAGAGGAGAGTCAGGATAGTTGTACAACGGACAAGAGTCCTTTTAAGAGATTACTGCTTAAGTTTAAGCCGATCAGAGAACGACAACGCAACGCTACTAACTTTTTAGCTTTCACTGTTTGTGAAACCGCAGCTTTTCAAAAGCACTTGATCATTACGCGAACAGTCGCGGTTTTTGTATAGCATTTTGATGGTGTTGATAGTTGAAAAGTCAACAATTAATGCTGTGCTAACGGGAAAAACCAGTCAAAATGTTTTAAGCACTATGCTCACTATAAGTGTGTTCAAATTGGTAAAAGGAAACCGCACTGTGGAAAAATGAGACTTAAAATGTAATATCCTTTTTCGCTTCTCTAATTTTTGTTCTCATTTGAACATGTGAACAGCAGCAGCAGTGGAGTAGGTTTATCCTCTTCTGGTCATATTGAGTTTTTAAGCATACTTCACTTACATATCTCAATGCTTGTGGCTTATATAATTTTGAAAAAATGAAGTATAAAAATGAGCAGACAAATGTACAAAACTTGGTTTGAAAAAGTAGTATGTGTTTACATTTTTCTTGTTCATATAATAATGCAACAAACGTAAAAAAAGATTTTCACTGTTCATTCATTTTTCAGCAAAAGGAGCATAATAAGCGAGTTGAAATTCTGAGAATTTTTTTCTCATGATTTCCTACTTTTTACTCGTTTCCATCTATCCTCCCGATCTGTAGACCACCCTATTCCAGTTTTTTCTTTAACCACACGACATAGACCTAGCAAACATTGCTTTCTCTTTTTTTACTCTCTTGAACATCTTCCCTGTGACTGAGCTTGGTGAGTGAGTAAACTATGTATGATCATCGCATCGGCATTTATTCAGTGGTAGTGGTAATAGCAGTGGTAGCCAAGAATAAAAGAAGACTGAAAAGTAAGAAAGAAATAGAAAGGCACGACACTTATAATGTATTTGTATAAGTATTCTATTCTACTGGGAATCTTATCCAGCATTTAAGCAGGGGTAGCAGCAGCATCAGTGCTTCTTATTCCTCCTCTTCTACACGTCTCTCTCTTTCCACCAACCATACAAAACTTATCGTTACTCCCATGAAAATACTTTGAGTCACAGTCGACAAGGAGAAAGGAGATTTTTTTTACACTACAGCTCCCTGATTTAGAAGCCTCCTCTCGTTCACTGACCTACATGTTTTGAATGCTAATAAAATCCCACGTTACATTTGTTCATGCATCTCTCAAACCCTCACCAAACCAAGTGAGTACCACCACCACCATACATACATATAAAATAGGTAAAAAGTACAATATACTTGAAAACTACATAAGCAGAATAATACGTAGCTTTACTATTAGTTTAACACGAGGTCCGCTATAGGTAGTCACTAGCACATAAGCTTTAGCGAAAATATAGAAAATCTAACAGCATTAACTATTAAATTGTAAGAAAGGTACAAGTTTGATGGTGTTCGTGGAGGAAGAGTGGAGTACATAGAAGTGCATAATGGAGGCAGAGTAAAATTTCTACTAAATACAATTACAAAAAAATAGTCCGTATATTTTATATGCTAGACACAGGGCTAGAAAAAAGGGAGGCAGAGAGACAGAGAAAAGAGAGACGTGTGTGCTTGTGCTCAACTCGCCACTCTTTACACACAGCAAGTAAAGCAACGTTGAATCGTTGAATGTAGTCTCATTTTTAGTGGAGAGCTTTATAAATTTTATATATCTAAATCAAGATTATCTAGTTTCCTCTTTTTTCTTGAAAAATAACTCCTACTAAATACCAGACTACCACTCACTGTGTTTATAAACATTACGACATGCTCAAATATAAACATTTATGGAGGGACGTGATAAATTCATTTAGTCAAGAGAGGGGAAAAGAGAAAGCAGACAAAACTACAGCACCAAAGTATGCATATTCACTACATTTATTGTACGGAGACCTTTATACAAGTGCCTTTCAATACAACTTTTAATAGGATACTTTTACCGTGCTTCTCATTTCCTTGTTGTGAAAATATTAGGTGCATGTTTAAATTTTTTGGTTGTAGCCAAAAAATTCCAAACAAACAATGAACTGAAATTGAATTTTGTGTATAAGTCTAGCCGTAATTTTTAAAGGAATACCATTGAAGGATACAACACGGTATTATATGCCTAGTTTCAAAAGTAACGTAAAATTCATAAGTGTGTGTATTTTAATCTAAGAATTCATGATTATTTTTCTGCTAGGGAAATTTTATATACTGTAGCAAGCGTGAAATAATATTTTCCATATGATCACTTCAAAGTAATAATAAAATTTAATGAAAATGCTTGCTGTAGAAAAGTATGCGGAAATGGAGGAAATCGAATATAATTTTTGGTACAGTAAAAACGAAGATTTAATTTCATTTTGTACATATTTTACACATAAAATGTCTCTGTTTTGTAGGAAAGTGTGTAGGTATCAAACTAGTGTGGAAATAAAAGTATCACAAGGCAATATTCTTGATAGCTTGTACAAAAGTGTATATTATCTAGTAAAATTTCTATTGGTATAAGACTGTTATGATGTCTGGCACAACGAAAAGATATGGAAAAAATGTGTTTTATTTTCTTGTATTTGGATATTTTATTGGAACTTTTTGCTTTTATTCAGAAAGGGTCATATTTCTTCACTTCTCCAAATCAATGTGTTATGTTTTTGATATCACGCTATAATTTTAAATTTACAACCTTTAGCAAAAGAGTAAGGAAAGTATGTAGTCAACTTGTTTTTTTCTGCTCTACAGCCTAAAGAAAAAAAAGTACTTGTTAGCTTCCAGTCAAGTCAGGAATACGGTTACATTGCACGCACATTAAAAAAAGTATTGAAATACAACAGGCGAACATGTATTGCATTGCATTTTTTTATATTCTTGTTCATGTGTTTTGTAGCTGAAGAAAGAATGACATGACTTTTTTTCTGAAAAAAATAAATGTTTAACCCGAAGCAATAAAATTTTACTCTCATGCATCAGTGATGATATACAATGGAACATGTCGCCTGGCCTGAGCTGTTGTACTAGTTTGGAATGTGTCGACGAAAGGAAAAGAAAGTCACATAAATGCACTTTACACAGAGAAAAAAACGATAATATAGCCACACACACAACAAATTTTACACATTTATGAATACTGGTTTTCGTTTCTGTCTGAGCATGTATGGTTTTTTACAAATAATGTTTTTGCCTTTTTTAATCTACATTATAAAAAAAAGGACTACATGTACAAATCTTGTGTAGTATAAAGCGATTTTGTAAGTCTAGAAACGTTTAAAAATTATATTATTTTGTATCCACATTTTCCTTTTCCACTCAGCCAAAAAGTTTACAATTACACTTCACGCTACTGCTATGCATTTTTATCTCTTGTATGTCATATTATCGTTCACCAAAAAACCAGCCCTTTTAAAAGGCCCTCTTTGAACGATACGTTAGGAAACTATGTTTTCATTGGAAAATCGTAGACTCCAAAGTTTGTGTGCTGACTGCAGGAAAAAATTATATTATTTCGAAAATCAAGTATGTTTTGTTGTAAAATATGGACACATGTGAACGTCTGATTTCAATATACTGTATACCAAGTACTTCAAGAAGTAGTTGCATTCAAGCATTTTTTGTTTCATTTTATTTTTTGAAGTTTTATTCCTTTGTGAGTTGAGAATGCGTGGTTGGTGACTATTGTGTGCTTCGATCTGTTATTTGTAGAACCATCTCACGCATAGTTCAAAACTGTGAATACCATTCTCCAGCCTAGATTCTCATCTATCAAGCTAGACTTTACGTACATGCTCCTATTTTTATAGTTTTTTTTCTACTTCTTTCCTTCATATTTCATCCCATGCATGCTTGCATGCATGCAATCACGATAACAGTGGTGAACGAACAAACTAGCTTTTATTGAAGTAACCGCTGAATTGTGCAAGAAAGCAAAAGAAAGGAGGAGAAAAGAAGTGAGCATTTTTCTCAAAAAAAAATTACATGACTAAACTGTACGTGTTTACGTGTACATTACTCAAAAATTGCACATTTAAAAAGGTAAATGCAAGTCATGTTTAAAATATCGAAATGCTATTTTAAACTAAAAATTGAATTTCTCCCGCTGCTTTGTTTGAAGTGAGTGGGTGTATGAATCTTTTTTCACTGTTAAATTCGTTTCCAATTTCAAAAATCGCTATTTTTTTAAATTTAAAAATTGGAAAATAATATATAAACAAACACGTTTCATGTGAAGAAATAGTCATTATAATTGAGACTAGAGAGGTGACAGGTGGAAGTAAGTCGACTTTAATTTAAGTATGCTGTTAGAGAAGTACTTTCCAACAAAATAAGCTTATTCCATTCCACAGTTGACGTCAAGTTAATAGGAAGTACGAGAAAAAATACATAATATAAAGAATTCAAGTGACTTGTTGTGAAAGAGTGCGTTGCGTATTGTCCTCAAGCAATCTATTGTTTGTTTCTACCTGAAAAAAACAGAGAGAGAGAGTAAAAAATATAAACGAAAGTACAATGAAAAGTCATGCAAGGTTGAGGCTGGGTTGGTGGAGAAGAAAAAAAGGTGAAAAAATATAATACGAAGAATGAGAAAAAAGGAAAGAGAAAAAATTGATGTTGATGATGTTTTTTTCTTGTATAACCCGAAAAACTGGTGCGGAGTCACGCAGAGTAGAATGAAAATGACTTGATTAATTTTGAATAGTTTAATCTGATTTTTTCCCTTTACTTCTTTTACCCGAGTTTTTTTCCATGAGTTCTTCTCTCATGCAAGTATGCATGTTTTGAACTCTTAAGTATATAATATAAGCGCAATGAAGGCACGTTTTTATGGTTATAGCACACCATTTTTTTGGAGTGACTTTTTGAGTTAGTTTATGCACCTTCGTGTGCCTTGCCTGGGTTTTTTTGCTTTCATCTCAAAAACACTATTCAAAATACAGACAGAGAAAATAGCAGGAGAGTTGAGACTTTTGCTTGGGTTTGCTCGTCGTGGTTAGTTCGTGGATAACCAAGAGGCAAGGAGAGAGAGAGAATCAGAAGGTGATGGAGTGTAATGTAGTCACTTGGCTTGAGGTTGGAGCAAAATTTCTATTATTAAATCATGGAATATTTTCCACGAAAAACTTTTGTCATAGCACGAAAAACAAAAGGGTTGTAATGTAATGATATTTTAGGGATGTTAGATGTGTTCAAATAAAAACGCTGCCGCTTATTTTTGCCCACGCTTGAATTCGTCATAATATTGTCATTGAATTGCTTGTTGTGTATTTTAATTGATTTAGTTTGTAGACCACAATTATTGCTTTTGCTTTGCGTGAAATATTTTGCAAAATATGAAAAATGTGCTTTGTGCGTTTTAAAAAACCAGCATGCTTCTAATTTATCGTTTGTTTTTACAGGTACACTGTTATACAAAGCATTAAACTAAATTAATGTGTTTTTGGTTCAATTCTTTTTACTTTGACAAACTAATTAAAAGTTAATTCATTCAAGTGAAACACGGGATTGGTGCAATTCATACCCAATAAACATACTACATATAGCATTTTTTTAATGATTTCTTTTCATTGCATCTCACTCACCACAAAGGCATAATATATTCACCATTTTATAAGCTGAAGTAGCATATAATTTTTAATATATATTTATACATATTACGCATATAACGCTTTTTCAGGTTTAAAATTTTCATGCTTGAAGTGTGTATTGTCTTCAGCAGGATGTTAAGTGGTAGATAATTAAGTATTGTGAGGAATTTAATATTCATAATTCATTATCGTCGCATGGTTTTAAACTTTTTTTACAATTTTCAAATTTTTTAACGAATATATTCACCTTTGGAAAACCTATTTGAAGCATGTTCAGAATCGTGAATTGGTATTTAAAAGTAAAATGTTGTGTCTCGAGTATAAAGTAGGTATGCATATATTTTAAAAAGAGTCCTTGTAATAATAATCACTGCGTAGTAAATTATTAAATGATTAAACTGGAATGATTTCCTAAAAAATGAAAGGTTGTGAAAGTGAATTGGAGAAAAACTGATGGTTGCACAGGTTGAAGCCAAAAGAAGAATAGCAGCATTACCGAAACGAAGACATCATCATCGACGTGTTTTAGTCAGTAGTTCAGTGTCCGGGAACGGATCGCAAGAAAATTCAAATGTTTTGCGCTCATCATCTTCAGGGTTGTTCTCCTCGAGGTGGCTCACAGCTGCCGTGGCTGTGAAGGGAAAGCAATGGGGAGAACGTTTGTCTGCAGATTCCTCATCTTTGTGCCATTTGGAAGAGTCTTTAATTGTTAGGAATGTGGTTGGTCAACAATGCAATAAAGATAAACGGACTGTTAGGAAAAGTAGTGTTGTTGTTATTGGATTGTTTGAGAACTCGAGAAAGTCGAGGAGTTTGACATGTGGATGCTGTATAGCAGTTGGGCGGGAAGCCAGAAAAGCCAAGATGACTCTTCCAAAATTTTATGACAGGCAATGGGCGAGGCAAACTTTGAGCCCCGAACAGAAAAACCGATGAATAACAACGTTCCCCAGTCACCCGCCGGTGGAGGTTCACAGGTGCCTTCTTCTCAGAGCCAGCCAGTCACCACGAATGGGATTGGTGGCTTAGGAGGAGGTGTAGGAGGGGTAGGGGGCGGAGGTCATGTTTCCGGCCCAGGAGGGATCGGTTTAGGTTATGGTGTTGGCTCAAGTGGAACTTTGCCTCTGTTACGTGGTGGTGGTCCCTCCTCCCTACACTCTTCTTCAGGGTCCGGAGTAGCCAGCGGTCACCACACACTTGCTGGTCCGCCGGATTCCCATTATTTCCGACCTATCGTCCATCATCAAGGTGTCTACACCGGGAGACCTCATGATGACTTTGATCTGACATCCGATTCAGATGGAATTTCTTCACCTACCTCTTCCATCATTGGCCCCCCACCACCGGTGCCCCCAGGAGCACGTCCTCCCTCCCCTCATCACCTCACCCCACTACTACCTCCCTCGTGCTATCCTAATGGAAACCCCCAAGCTGCCTCGTCGAACGCTGGAAATCCGCCAGGTAAGCAATTTTCATTATGATCATAATCTGCATTGAATACATTTTCATATCATCATGATCATGAGTTTCTATACCCTATTCTTGATATAAAAATGTAGGCATGTAGAAGCATAGCATTCAGCGAATCAAAAGTTTTTTAAATCAAATTTCCGTTAAAATCAAGGTAACGAGCCCGTTGTTTTCATGCATACATTTTTGTATTGTAAAGGATTTCATGGGATCTACAGCCCCACAGCACAGTCGGGAAGTGGTCCTCTCCGTTTCGACGAATCGTCCTTTTTGGGCACCTCAGATGCCTGCTCATCACCTGAAACAGGAAGTCTTCCGAGAACTAGTAAGCTGACCAAACGGAAACGACCTCCTCGGCCACCTCCGAGACGACTCAAAAGTGAAGACTATACCTTGCCTGAAGAAGATAATCGTAACATGGAGGATGAGGATGATGATCCTCATCTCAGGCATCTAATTGCCAGGTCATTTTCTCTATAAATTTTATTGCTTACGCTTCACATCCCATTCTCAAAATGAACGAGTTCTAGACGACATAGGTTTTCATTTCGTAATCTCAATAAAACGGGATACCAAATATAAAGAAACCTAATATCGTCTAGGTCTCGTTAGTCCAAAATACATTACTATTAGCCTTTGGCTAATCCCTCTTAAACGACCCTACCTACTGTTTTTATTGTCCTTCCGAATTACCTTTCACCCAATTCACACCTACCTTTTTCCAACAACCTTGTCAACTTGTACGTGTAACTACAGATTACAGCATCATGATCATCATCACAAAAATCTCTCGGAATTACATTATGTGTTCTGGGAAAAGAACAAAAAACATTGCCATTACATTAACTATCATCCTAGGACAAAAGACAAAAATGTTGAATTAAGCATCTTTAGTTCAAGAGGATAAAATGATTGCATAGAAAACTCATTTCAACCCGATGGAAACGAATTAGTATAGTATATATCCTAAAACTACGTTGATAAAGTAAAATGGAAGTTTTTTCCTGGTTCGATTGTATTCACCAGAGTTCCCTCTTAATAGCTTTTACCCTGTAAATGACTATTTCCATTTGCAAAGGTTTTCAGGAGAATCCAATGATCCACATGCATGGAATTCATTCGATAGGGATTTCTCATCATAGATATTGTTCTATTCTGTTTCTGTTGTATTATCTTGGTGACAGAGAACATTCTTAGTCCACTTACATTAATAGCTCTTAATTATTTTGTTTGCTGAAAGCTTATTTACCTATATGTTAAGAATTTTTTTCCCTACATTAGAGCATAATAAATGATTGAACCAGAAGTCGTGGCCATCCTCCATTCATACATTTTTTTGCTTTCTGGTTTAGTTTAAAATACGAAAATAACGATGCAGAAAAATGAATAAAAATAAAAAGACACCGTTCTTTTGATTAGATAAATTTTTAAATACTTCAAAATTTTGATCAATAAGTGAAATAAAAGTTGTTGTGCAGAGAACTTTCTAATTGTGTTTTTTTGACAATGAAAAACTAGTATTGTTTTATATGCTAAACTTCCCGCAAAAGCTGTAAAGTAGGTAATTTCATGCTGTTTTTAAAAAGTCGAGATTGTATAATTTGAATTTAAATTGTCTACATTTTTGTTCCTTACGCTCGAGTGCTGGGTTGAATGGAACGTGATATTTAAATGCCGCAAGACTATATTTTGTAATTACGAGGATTTTACTGTGTCAAAGATTGGTCAAGAGAAGTGGTGGTTCCGTTCCGGGCGTGGTTGAGGAAGAAATATGAAGTTGAAACTTATGAACGATGACATAGATAAAATGTGTGTAATTACAATTCAATTCTATAAAGAATGTAAGCAAGTCAATTACAAAACATGTTTATTACATTTTGTTAAATCTCTCATGCAATATTTTGTGAAATACATAGAAAATCACAGCAAACCATTTGGGTTGATCAATCACTCAGAATTGAAAAGGGTTTGGGTTTATCATCTTTCTTTTTATCTTCCAGTAACCACCCACACGAAGTACATTGACAGGAATGTTTCTTTCCTGCTTGTTCTCTCAAAGAAAGTGCTAAGTGTCACTTCTAAACCATAAATAAAGATTTCTAACGGATAAAGAAGCGCGTATACACTTATATGAGTACGCAGAGTAAAACTGTGCGTATGAACATCTCTGTATTTTTGTTTTTTGAGGGCACCGTCACAGTACAGTGACTTGAGTTTGTCACTTGCCACCAGGTAATCTGATTTGCACTGTCTGTGAGAAATTCTGAATCCCTTTTCTTCTTCCGATTCTACCCTTTTTATTTTTATATTTATTGTTGTACATACCAGTAGACAGTTCCAACTACTACTTTACTTGAGATTTAAGAATGTAGAAAACTACCCAGCGAGTTCCTTCAGTGAAAAAACTGATAGGCAAAAATACACACAACTTGCATAGGACATAGGATGACTACGGGCTTTATCAGACAGACTTTATTTTATCCTGGAGCTGTGGCAGTGGTTAGATCGTCACATCACATGCATGGAAGCAGGGACACTAGTACTACTTACTTTACTCCATAATACTAATAGCAGTCTCAGCAATTGCTGACAACGGTTATACGGTTGACAGAACAGACTGACAGATCATGCAATCTTGTTTCCAGAGATAGGAATGTGTATGTGTCCGTCTCGTATATTATATTATGGGAATAGTGACTTCATTTATTTATCCGACATTCATACAAAGCTTGAAGGAACGCCCTGAACACCTTTACCATTCACCTTCGCACAAATACTCAAAAAACCTCTACTTATACAAAAAGGTATACACCACTTTTATAAGTTTATATATTTAGGTATCTCTTATCAGAAAACGGATGTAAATATAGTCTTGTGAACAAGTACACTGGAACAAAATAAATTCTTAGCCAACATTTTTTCTTTTTGTGTGTGTACTATACTGTGTACACAAGATAAGATTTTTACTTCTACTTTTGTGGGAGTTGGGTACACAATTTTTTGTCTCCACTTCAATATATTCCGGTTTTTCTTTGCTTTCCCTGTGGTGGTGAAAGTTGAAGAAGAAAAAAAGGAGAGAAAGCAACAACCAAACATAAAGAGTTATAACAATGTGTTATAAAGTTAAGTATGTACGTATTCTATTATAGCGTTTGATTTGACACACACGCGATGCAATAAGAGATGTTTCAAGCATTAACCTATAAACGCCTTTGCACACAAAAGACAAAACATGAGAAAAAACTCGCTGATTTCCGCTTGTTTTATTTTAACCCTTCAAGACACAAAACACAACTGAATTTGTATTTGTTTGGTGTGTAGCGTCACTCAATGTATGTGTTTTGGTGGTTGATGTGTGTGGTTGAGTTGCTTTGATCAGGTTTTATTCTTGTATCATTGCTAAGTAAGTATCTTCTGGCATTTAGCAAAGTTCAAATTTTATATTTGCACATTTTCCAACCAACCAACCATTTGATTTTTCTATTGTGTAACAAGCATATATATAATTTAAATACACAAAACAGATAACCAAATCCAGAGCCGTTTTCTTAGCTTGAAGTGAACTCGGCCAAGATATTACTTTCGTGAACTCTTAAATATTTAGTCAGTACACAAATAGCAAACTCACCGAAAAAATGAACGCATGAACGTAGAAGAATTAGTATTGTATGTTTACTTGAATTGTATGCGATACACAAACAAGGTTATATCGTCATCGAGGAAAGCAGCAGTATGTTTTTCCTCTCGTGTGTGTGTGTACTTAGGAATATTTGTTTATATTGTAAACACTCGTGGAAGGCATGATGACGATTGTGATGTGATGGTGGTGGGCGATGATGATGCAAAAAAATGAGAGGAAGGACGGAAGGAAGAATGAAAGCAAGCAAGCATGCTTGTATTTTTTTGTACATTTATTTTCTCGTTCGTCGTTTGCTCTTTCCTTATCCATTCTGCATGTAAGTATGTTTTATTTACACAACAACAACCGGACGGAAAAGGAGAAAAAGGAGAAAGAATCAAATGAGTTATGTCCTCATGTCACCTCCTATAGTTCAACAAATCCTGTATTTTTCACTCTGAGTGAGTTTCACATCGTTGCGCTCATAAGGGAAAATCTCGGTTGTTAGTCTGTAACTGGATGTTGTTAACATGAGAGAACGTATTAGTAGCTTTGGTTGAAAATGGGAAAAGCACTATATGGCATGACACAATGAAGAAAAGAAGAAAAAAGGTTATGAAATGTGATGGAAATGGAACTGACTGTATAACAAACATGGTAGTGAGAAAGAGAGTATCGTCGCATAACAAGCATTTATATTAAGGAGGACGGACGAAGTGAAATGAGAGTGCTCGTAAATACTAAAAGCAGGAGAGAAATATGAGGAGAAATTGCGTTCCCTCTCTCGTAGACATCAAATGTCTGTATGCTAAATGTAGTAGTTATACACACAGCTCAGCATACAGGCAAATGGATGACTTTGTTCTGCTCTTACGATTTGTCATGATGTAAAAGGGGAAATCCTAAATCTTAATTATTCACGCCAGCCAAGTAATATGACTCTCTGATTCGTCGGGTGAAGGTGCCATGTAACGTATTCAGGAGAGTTCAAATTTCAGTGAAATGCTCGTTTAAAGTTGGTGTGAGAGAAAGGGAAATGAAAATGTTTGAACTTTTATTTCATTCATATTGTTTTATTTGTACAGAAGAGCGCAAAGCACGACAATCAAATATCTCAACAGATTGTCTTGCCTTCGAGTGAAAAATGTTAATCAAAAAGTTGATTTTGTTTGGCCATCAAAAGATTCATGAGTTGTGTTTAATCGGCATCAACTTGTTGTTCTGCCCACTCGTTTTTCTGGATTTAAAAAAACGTAAACTGCTTTGTTGTCTGCTTTGGCTTAAAATGCCTGTATTTATTCAACAGCAGTGTTATATCTCGAACTCTCCTGCAATCATTGATCTTTGACATTTGAATTCAAATAATGTTTAGTTCACTATCTCTTTGCTTTGTAGAGATTGCAAGATTGATAGGATAAACTATAAAATGCAATGCAGAATCACAAAACATCACTGATTTAGCATGCAACACCAACCGACCACTGCTGTCTGCTTCTCTTATTTAAAGTATGTAAGTAGTACAAAGGAATAAAGCATTCATACATAATTTTGCATTCTTTTCTACCCTCCCTCAGCAGCAGAGGCTGCAACAGCAAAATACAAGATCACTTTCATGTATGTGGTATTTAGAACATGAGGTATGGTGGTTCATTGGCCTGCTTTCTCCTCGTGTATGTGTAATGTAATGGTATGATGATTATTGCATGCAATCCTCAAGAATCTGAAACTCTCGTCGACCACTTTACTTTTATTGATGAGGCCACCATCTCTATCCACGATCAGCACTTTACACCAAAAACCGAAGTTTACAAATGATACATTGTATTCTGTGAAAACCTGACGATATCTTTTTCGTCTTTTTGCGGGTCGACTGAGACTGTAGAAGCATCATCAAAACACCTTACATGATGATGCGGTGGTATGGTAGATCCTGCTGTAGTGAAAGTTAACATGCTACTTTTCCCTATAAACCATGATGATAACCATTGTTATCGTCATCATGATCATACTCTCTGGAACCTCCACCGGAATTTCTACATAAAGTTGCTCTGACATTGTCATATAAATATGTAGCCAACAATGTATTTATTTTTGTTACTTTTGCTCACATCACACAACTACAACAGCTGCTATCTCTTCTATCCGTGACTCTCCCTCTTGTTCATTGTACATGTTTACATGCATGCATTTGTAATGATGATGTGGCTGCTGCGTATTTTTCCTCATGTTTATACTTTGTTGTTCAGCTTCGGGTTAGCATATAAATATTGCGATGAGCCAAAAGCTACATGACTCTTTCTCTCTGTAATGTACTGCTGGTTTGGTTGGTTTGAAAAGATACATAAGCATGCATGAATTCTACCTACATTTTACAACAAGAGAGAAAACAAAGTGAGCAAGAGTGAAAGTGGCCGAGCAGCAAATTTATCTCTCTGCGTTGGCCTATTCATCTGTGTCTATCTCTCGGCTTCTTCGTGTGGTTACTGTAGTTGTGTTAAATGTACACACACATAACATACACACAAACAAGTACAATATTAAAACTATGTTTTGTAGTATTTCACAATAAAAAAGTAGACAACAAACAAAGAGAGTTGAGTGAAAGACAGCAAGAAAAAAGTTGTGTGTGAGAGAGACAAAGGAGAAAAAGGGACGTTTTCCCACCAGACAGATTCATGCATACCTACGTGGTGTGTCAGTAAAAACCAAACCGCCATAATATATATTGTAACCAAGTACGTGGTGTTTTGTACGCTTATCTTTACTTTTTCTCTCCGCTTTTCACTCTCGTATATAATACAGAACAACAAGGCAGCAGTCAACAAACAAGAAATTCGGGGAGATGGAGAGAGAGAAAGATAGCATAACAAACTCCAGTCTTCTTCACCAATTCATCTTTTCAATCTTTGCTGTTGAACTACAAACAATTTTGTTGCTGTCGCTTGCTAGTTTGCTAGTCACTCGGTTCCTTCCATGCAATCTTATTTTTTTGCTAGTTGTAATAAGGTAGATTG
>JAQFXM010000690.1:0-43498 GCA_034693345.1 Entomobrya multifasciata | reverse complement strand
GTGGATCCAGAGGACTGGTTACTTTCCGAGATTTCATTGTGTTGGAGCGTTGTTATGGACTGGATTAATGAGCACGCATTTGGAATGTTGGGGGGACACAGGTACGGGGCCGTTCATTCAGAAGACTATTTTGTTTTATGGGAAATTTCACCGATAGTAGATTTGATCCTTAATTCTGAACAAGACAACCAGTTTTCACAAGCCTTTATTAATGTGACTATTGATTTTATAAAGGGAAAGTAAGATTTTACTTTATATCATAACATATGTATTGATTGAACGTTTTGTAATTGCTTTGATTACTAGTACGTACTACTTACTTTTAGGGAAGTACTTTCGTTTCGTGGACTACCTTGGCCCACTATAAACGCTGCAAACCAAGCCAACGAGTCTCTTCCTTATATGCTTTTGAATAAAACTGGTTATGGAGAGGTCATTCGGGAACCTTTTCTGGATAGAGTACAGTTTTTGGAGGCCTTAGGAATACGAAAGTACATGTGAATATTAATACGATATAGTTTCATAAGATGGGAAACAAAAATAAATCAATATATACATAATTCGCAATTTTACGATTTAAAATTATGTTGTTTCTTTTTCTTGGTGTCTACGGTTTTGTTTACCGAACTCAATCTTGAAATAAAGCATGAACAAGAATGCATTCAAGAAATAAAAAATACTGCCAAAAATTTCCTGACATTTGTAGCAGTTTGTTTTGAAATCTATGGTGACAGCCTTTATGTTGAAGTCATTTTAAGTTATGCTAAAACTAACGCCGAGCTCGATGATATTTGAGAATTTAAATAAATTTTTCGTTACAATTAAGTAGGCCAAAAGCAGCACAAGAACTTGTGAAACTGAAGTGTTTCAGAAGACTAGAAATGCCGCATAGGAATATTGATTTTGAATCAACTCGAGGTTTTTAAAAATCCGTTCTTGATTAAACTCACATTTTGCGAAAAAAATCTTGGCATTTCATAAACTCTTTTGTCAAATTTGCGTAAAAAGGCTATGCGTAGTATTTGTCATTTGTATTTGAGCAGTAGAGCAGTATTCATTGTGAAGTTGATAGCTTACCCTATTTTTTTAAAAATTATTTTCGGGAAATATGAACCTTTGACTTCGTTCTGACTTCAGGTGCGATGTTTTGCTAGACTTAACAAAGCCTTTATTGTTCTACTCATTAAAACGATGACTTATGAATTCAAATTAATTTTTTTAACAAAATCATTCCATCGTTAATTTTGCTCCTTGGATATTATCAGATGGAATCATAATGTAACTTATTCACTTACCAAATAGTAAGATAATCTAAAACTATTTACAATTGAGTTACTATCAAATAAAAATGAAAAGTGCAAAAAGATACTTCATGATTAATATTCCGATTTTTTAGTTATTTGTATATTTTGTGGAAATTTTTTGCTGCCTATAATTTTGGATTAAATGAGCTTAGATTTACACCAATATTTAAAAGCTTATATAAAACTCCGATGTTTAAATCATGTTTTTAAACTTTGCATTAATCAACATCTTATCAGTTTTTCATAAGTGACCTATACAAAAATCGAATTGTGTAAAATTAAAATAAAAACGGCAAACGTCAGTTTAAAATTTTATAAAATTATACCAAAAAGTACATTTTCACTTCAGCTAGTGAAAAATTACAAACTAGAGTAAAAGGCCACTATCATAAACACATGGTTATCAATTTGAAACGGGCAACTAGTGAATAAATGCCAATCGGTGATGGTGATAGTTATGATATGATGGAAAGAAATTAATATTTTGGATCGCGTAAACTGTTTTTGTTGACCAAAAGTATTGGTTCGAGCAAATAAATATTCAAAAAAATATTATTTCGTCTTTTAAAGTAATTGAAGTGGTAGATTGATCTATCTACACGCAAACTTAGATGATACTGACAATATTTTACTGCTTTCTACACTCGCATTAAATATTTTCGAAACTCTCTTATCATTTATTGTACATATCTACAAATTGGCCAAATTTATTATTATTACATACCGGATTTTCAAATTTTTTATTATTTTACGTGATTGTAGGCCAACTAATTGATCAATTTATGAATAATTTTTTCATTAACACAATCAATAGAAGGAATTATGGTGTGAAACATGAAGGTTAATTCAATCCATTTTGATAGCGCTTCAAAATATAAATTAAGGTAACTATTCAAAATTATTCACAGTTTAAAGCTACATTTATCTTAAATTTCAGCCTGTTAAAACCCACAGTTGATATGATATAGCGTGCACTCAAAATTCGCATGCACAATTACATATTAATGTACTAAGTTCTAAATATTTTTGGTTAGTTAATGCTTAAGTATTTTTACCGCAAAGATTTCTTGACCAGCTAGTTGTGGAGACTATCAAAAGCAGTTACTGGAAAACCAATTATTATAAAAATCTCATGTCAAAAGCAATTCAGAACTAATCTGTTTGAAAATAAAGTTGGTTTTAAAATTCCAAAAAAAAATATTTAGGGAAATTCTAAGTCGTTTGGTAATGATATCTTCAAATACGTTTCTAACCAGCAAGATATCACAAAATGAGGATGCTACTACATAAGTGAATATTAAATTAATTGCATTAAAGTATCAAAAACTCGATGCAAAGAATTGTTTTGGAAAATTGGCATGGTCTTTAACATAGAAATACGTGTGTGCACGAACATATGCATATACTATTTCCTGGACGTATTAGACGTATACATGTTTAGCTCATTATACTACAGTTCATTTTGTTTTAATTTGATGTAATGTTGTGTTAATTGACGTAACAATGTATTCAGTAATTAAAGACTAACTACTTGGCTCTTAAATGAGTGATTTATGCTTTCAAAAATTTCTAAAAGAGCAATAATATTTAGAATTTAATGTTATGACAACAATAAATTGATTGACGCCAATGAAATACATGCCATTGTTTACCTTGAATTAATATTGTTGTCTAAGTGTAATAAAATGTATGAAAAATCTTCTATAAATAGCTCTTTTCAATAAAGACTTTATATGTTTATTTTTGGTCTTGCATTAAAAACTTGAGTTCCTTTCCAAATTGATGTGCCAGGTCTTCAGCATTTTTCCTTGATACAACAGAATCTTTTCCAACTACTGCTACCCGAATTCCATCTTTGTAGCTCAATAAACAAAATGCAACACCTATTACTCCATGTAGTGTTCCAACAGTCATATGGATATCTGTGCATTCATGTATCCCAATTGAAAATGCCTCTTCACTCCCTGCGTTATTTGTGATTGCTAAAAATAAAGAAACAATTTTTAACAAAAATATTGAAATATTTTAAAATATACATTTACATATTTTAATTTAAAAATAACTTACATGTTGGCGCTAATGTGTTAAAAACGAAACGACTTAATGGATGCACCAGCATACCAACCAAAAATGTAATAGCATTGGTATATCTATACTGATGTACTACTTTCATTCGAACAAAATTCTGATTACACTGCTGAAGCCTTTTGAACATACTATCTTCTTCAAGTGGTAAGTTTAATACACCAAAATATAAATGATTAGTAAAGTACTCAGGATGATCAGCCTTAGGTAATGTGTATGCAACCGCAATATTTTTGTTCCACTCGGACCTCTCTAAATTCCGACAATACTTTTTGCTTATTTCAGCGACAATATTTATTATTATAGCAGAAGTTGTAACATGGTGTATCTTTGCTACTTTCTTTATATCCGACATGCAAAAATTTTCACTGAAGGCCACAACGGTTTTTACTTTTTCATTATCTCTGCTACCGGTGAAACCTGGCATTTTCCAAGGATGACTATAACTTGGGATTGATAAACTCCAAATTTTAAATTGTTCCCGAAAAAAATTGATGGGATACATTAAAACAAATTTCATTTGAATCCAAATGGTTTCGTTTTGTAAAATTTGTGGAGTTGCAGTTTTAAGCGTACTTTTTCCCAAGCTCTCAACTAAGAGCTTTGTTACGGATCTGGCATCTGCCAAGACATGACTTATTTTTAAAACCACCAGTGACTTGTTTGGGTTTTCATTAGAATTATCGCCGGTTGGTGATAAATTTCTTATCAAAGTTACTTCCCATGGACTTCGCCTGTTTGCAAATTTTTGGTTCATGTAAACTTCATGGATATTTTGAATGGTCTTGTCCATTTCATTGAAGGGAATATATTCTTCCACGATATGATTTTCGATTTGAAAATTTGGGTCAGCCTTCCATATTCGAAAACAGATGAATGTCGTAATGTACTGTTGTAACTTGGAATACCGAAGTTTTTCAGGGTACATTTTAGAACGAGCTTCTAAAACGTTTTTGGCAAAAGTCGATCTCAGTTCTTCTAACGATAAGTTTCCATCAATAGTCAACGTGTAAACTAGAGTATTTTGAGGTACGAAATTGACAATATCTTCATCAAACGTTGTATCATAATAGCTTAGAAATTTTCCATATTTTGGAAAGAGAAACGATAACAGAAATATGGGCACGTATATTAAAAAGCTAATAAATGCCCAAATAGTTAAAGTCAGTAAAAGTGCGACAAATAAGAAAAATACGAAGTAGTTTTTGAGATCAAACTCTTTTGAACTTTGTAGTGACATTTTCTCTAACAAGATTAGTTTAACCGTTTGCTTAATTTGAACCCAAAGAGGGTGACTCAATTTGGATAATGCTTAAGTTGAATTGCTTGAAAATAACTGGTCTTATAAAATAGCAAAGTTTAATACACACATCGAATGATTTCATATCACACATTTGGCTTCCAACATAGGAAAAGTTTTCCAATTATATATTTTATACAGACAAAGCATTATGGCTCTTTACAATCTATTTCTCTTTCATACAAATAATTTGCTTATTTTTGATAAGATTTACACGCAATGCGTTTTTCAAGGGATTATTAACCAATTATTGTGTAAAATATAAAAGAGTTTTCGTAAAAATATAGTATAAAGCTTTTCCTCAATAAATAACTTATTGAGGAAATTTCCGTAGAATGGCAAATTAACAGCCTGAAGAGAGGAAAAACCTTAGAACCATACTTACCTTCAAATTTCTTTCATCAATCTCAAAAGTGTAATGCGTTCTTCGAAATAAATCTTGGAATTTCCATTTTCATCATATTTGTTGAATAACCAACCGGTTGGCCTATATGCATTATTAGTTTTACACTTATACTAACAATACATAAGATCTTGATACATAAACTCTAAATTTCCAGCAATTTTTATTATAATTTAAAAAAAATTGATTTGAATAACAATTCAAATTATTCAAATTGTATTACAGCGTACACACGTCTGTCTTTAGCTTTAACGCTATAAAATCCCATATCTGGCTTTAATATTAGATGCAAAACTACTACAATTAACAAAACTACAAACAGTATTGAATAAAGGCTTTCGGGAGACTGATATGAAAAAGTTATAGTACTAAAAGCAATACAGAAGTAAATTGGATTAAATGATTTTAAAAATAAAGTAGTTTAAAAAACTTGACGTAAGATAAAGGTCAATGGGTATTAGATATAACTTTTTTGAATTTCAAATAAATTTTTCGTAACAATATTTTCAGAATAAATTGCCGTAAAATTATAATAGTGGTTATTGCCATGAAATTTCGGAAATTTCGATACATCAAATTCTCTCCAACATTCTCATAGTAATTAAGACCTTCTTTTGTTGACTTTAATAAATGTCATTTACCACGCTTTACAAAATTTTATGGCAACATAACAGATTAAAAATTTAAAAAATAAACTAATCTCAAAAAACTACTGTCACTGTCGCACACTATTTTAGATTGAAATTTATTTTGACGTTGTCCCCATAAAAATAATCAAATGATACAAAAACCTTTAAGATTTGACGGTAAGCTTAACATTAAAATGATTTGTTACAAGTTTGTCTAATCGTAAGTTCGTATGTTAAAGCCTTGATTGGAGCCGAACCAATTACAATTTAAATAATTTAGCGCAAAATAGCTATTGAACACGCAAATACACATATATAATTTTTGTCCTCAAACGCCAATATTCCAAAACTAAGAGATTCCCAAAAAATTGCTGTTATGAAATTTTTTAAATTTATGTCACCCTCAGAAAAATATCAGATTTTTTTTATAAATTCGGTAAGACATTTGTATATTTTGAGCGGATAAAGGGAAAACTTTGGTCTTACGACGTTGAAAATTACACGTTTATTGTAAGAAGACGTAGTTTATATTAAGTGGAATTGGTGAGAACAAAATTCTGGTAATTGGTCACGGAATATTACTGTACACATTTGGGTGTATATATAAAGTTTTTGCTAGAGAACATATGCATATTTAGTAATTGCGGTTTAATAATTGCATGGAATGTCACACCATAGTAATTTTTATGAATATTTTGATTCAATACTTAAATTTAATAATTTTGGAACAAATGCTTTATTGTATCCACATATTTACGTAAATACAAATGTGTCTATGATAATTGAAATGAAATATCAAACTATAAGTATTTATAAATACTTCAGCTTGAAATTATTTAATTCGACACTTAAGCTGGCTGCCATTTTCTTTGCACCATCCTTCTGTAAAACTGCACTTTTAGCTATCACTGCAACTCTTAGTGCATCTTTATAACTAAAAGCCACAAACGTTACACCAATTAAACCGCATCCAACGGTCGCCCGAAAGTCTACACACTCCATTTCTCCAACTGAAAAGCCTGTTTGGTCGCCAGCAACATTTCCAATGCCTTTTTGAAGAAACGGAAGTGCAAGATTAATAATTGAACATATACACAATTATTTCACCAAATGAAAAATATACAAAATACTTACCAACTGGCATTATTACTACAGCCTTTTTTAGAAGTCGGTTAAATGGGTATAGCAGACTACCAGTGATCCATGCTGCAAAGTCTAAATAGATGGATTGTTGCGTAGTTTTTATTGCAGTAAACGCCTTATTACACTCTTTTAGTCTGTCCACCGAACATGATTTATGAACCGGTAACGGCATTATGCCCTGGAACAAATGGTTGCAAAGCCCATCCGGATGATTTGGTTTTGGTAACGACAAAGCCACTGCCAATTCTTTGTCACATTGCTCATTGGTTCCCTCAAAGTATGTTCTTATTGCCCCAGCTATTATTCCATGTAGTACAGCTGAAACCGAAACACCATTTTTGACAGCCACTTGTTTTATGTCAGACAATAATAATTTTTCACTAAATGCTACAATATGTTTGGAACATTTCTCTGGATTAGTTTTTAGTGTCCACGGATGCTCATAGCTTTCTATTATAAGAAGTCCAAGTTTTCCTAACTCAAAAATGTACTTCAGGGGAAAAGTGAGATAAAATACAAGTTTACTTAAAAAGGGTATACTTATTTTATTTTCGTTTGAAGCTTCTACTTTCTTAGATCCTAAACCCTCAACTATTAACTTCAGTACAGATTTACCATCGCCCAGTGTATGGTGAAGTCTACACGCTATTATAGACTTATTGCACTTTTTATTTTTAATTAAAATGATTTCCCATGGACTGCTTTGCTTTTTGTAAGTAGAATTTAGCAGCATTTCATAAACATCTTCAAGGTCAATTCGTTCCGAAACAATATGTTGCTCAAATACGTGATTTTCAATAAGGAAATTCGGATCATTTTTCCAAACTCGAAAACATAGAAAAGTAGTCAAATACTGAGTTAACTCCGGATATTTTCGTTTTTGAGGATTTAATTTGGACTTGGCCTCAATTAAGTTTTTTTGAACAAGCTCTCTTAAATTTTGTAGCGAAATGTCTCCTTTAATAGCCAAAGTAACGGCAAAAGTGTGTAAGGGCATCGATTCGACAAAGTTTTCATCCAGACTTGTACTTAAATAATTTAAAAATGTGTACTTCGTATTGGACAAAAAACATATAGCGACACAAATTGACCTGACTATTGCGTAAATTGCAAAATTGACAACTGATAACAAATGCAAGATAACAAAGATAAGAAAAGCTTGGATTGCACTATAGTACTTTCCAAAGTGTGGGAAGTTTTCTAGTCTCTCCATTTTTTGATGAGTTGAAAAATATTTTTAATTAATTATGTCAGTAAAATATAAAATAAGAATTCTATTGTGTTTAATTAATATTCAGCTTTTGGAAAACAAATGTCTTGACGTAGAAGCGACGATATGTCTACTATGTCCATTTGGTTAGTATTTTATTGCTAAAAAAGCCTTTGCTCGTTTCGGTATAATCAAATCGTTTAAAGACATCCCATGGGAAAACGATTCACGAGCGATATTCAAGGATATTTTTACCTTGATCACTTTAACTCACGATAATATAATCCCAAATATGTAAACACGATAAATTTATTTGTTAGGTTAATTTCGTAAAGGTGGTCTCCCAATGTTGCATGCAAAATAAAGCTTAACAAATTGCAATGAAGTCACGAATCTAACGGGAGAGTTAAAATGATTCATATTATAAAACGAATCTAGGTTTTCACAGCCCTCACACGATTGGAAATTTCATGCATTGTTAGCTAAAGTATTATCATTTAAATTGATCCAACATATTTCAAATTGACTTTAAATTTTATATAATTTTAGTTTTCATTTTGCTAAAAGTTTTCCAGTAACTTGTAATCTGGGACATATATACGTCATTCAATAAAACTTCATGACCTCAAGGTTAATGGAAAAACTGAGGTAACATAAACATGTTGATCTTGGATTTTTCCACAAAACCATCCAAAAATTTAATATTATCCAGCAACTGATGTTATTAGAAGGATTCAAAATTATGCAAAATCTTCAATTCGTCTTGGAGTTACTCAACACCGCTAAATATGAGCCTATATATGTAAGAAATCGTATATTCAAGGGCAAAATTTCAATTTAATTCTAGGCTGTAAATATAATATAATGGTCTTATGCACATCAATGGGCAAATTTGATAACTTGTTAATGTATGCAGTAATGGTAACGCCTAATTCAGAGGTTAAAATCGGCTTCTCGTCAGCAATGTTAAATAAAAAGCAAATTTCTTACTGTTACCAAAGTACTTTAAGTTTAATTTCCACATGAGTTAACACAAATGACTGTTTATGACTTTAAGGGTTTCTTTATTTTTGAGTAAGGATTTTCGGAACATAAAAATATTCTTACGGGCCAACATTATATGCAGTTTGGATTTATTTTACGTCTTAGCTGTACCACTGTTTGCAAAATACACTGTATATGTTTCTGGTTCCTTTTAAATAGAAAATGTAAATAATAAGTGCTATTTGCGTACTGCATAATTAAAATGAGCCACCAAATTACACATTTTTATCTTTGTCTGAGCCAGTGTGGCAAAGTTCAATTTATTTGTGGTGCAATCAATTTTTGACTAAATTAATTGGCAGTCGACCATAAATTGAAAAGTTTAAAATTTAAAATGCTTTGGAATTTTAGTTCATTAATTTCATGAATTCAAAAGGTAAATTATGCGTAAACATCGAATAAAAATTTGTCCGTTCGAAGTGTTTTATCTCAATACATGAAAATTGAAAAAAAAACTTTTTCCTACTTACTTTAAAATGATTGCATGTAAAATGAAAAACCGAATGAATTTAAAATGCCATACCAAATAAAGGAAAAGGAAAATCCTAGAAAAATAAAATCCATACAAATAATTTCCCGAACGTTTTACACGATCTTTTTTATTGATGCAGTTTTGGAACGGTTTTTTACATATCGTTTGCTGTGAATATATTGTGGAACATTTGTACCTAATAAATAACAAATGTATGTTGCATGCAAACACATATTTCAGTACTCTTGCCCAAATTTGTTTTATTCAAACGCCCGTTGTGAAAAATATCAATCAAAACGTTGATGCATTAGAGGATTTTTAAATCAGTTGAGCAATTTACTAGTTATAATAATGTTAATTTATTTAAGTGTGTTATGCTTTCAATGCAGGTAACAAGCTTATCGATTTCGGAGTTAAGCCTTAAGTGTAACAATTTAATTTAAAATATTGAAACCTACTTGATTACGTGGGAAAAAAGTTTTGTGCATGGAAAAATAAAAATCTATTTTTAACCAATTTCCCCAAAATTTTCCGAAACCTATTTATTTAGAATCCTAATTAAATCAAAAGCCACTCATTCTTACATTACAGTTTTTACTTTACTGTGGATGTGTATGGAATCCGATGATTTATTTACTTACAGTCATAAACATTTTGTCTTTGAGTTTATGGTTAAAAAGATTTGTTATATAACAGTTCAAACTTTTCCTAGCTGATTTATAGACCTAAAATTCTACAATCAAATTTCAAGCTATACTTCTGCCATAATTTCTTATCCCATAAACTTACCCTATAAAATTTGATATCTTTTGAAAAATGTTTTACTTCGCAGTTGTTTGTGCTGTTTTGTTTCTTGCGAATTTCAACATTAATTTATTTTATAATCCTAAAAAGAGCTTGAAACAGGGTGGAAAAAATTCTATTGTAACTGTTTCGTTAGCAAATTTAATTAAACTTATAATCGCTAAAAACTTTGGTAAGAATATTATTATCATGTGAATTCGCAAATAATTAGCAAATTTGTTTGCCTTTAGTATTTTTAATCCTGTTTTGAATTTAGATTTTCGGAGTTTTGGTCCAAGTTTAATCGAGGCTTATGGAACTTGCTTTAGAGTTAATTTGTTCGGTTTTTATGACGTCGTTTTTGTTAACGATCCAAAAAAGTTGCAGGTTCGTTTTATTTTAAGGATATTTGGCAGAATTTATTGAAAATTTAATTATGATTTATAATGAATGATAAGAGCATCTACTTATAAAAAATATTGTAGAAACTGTTGCTGTCCGGAGATGTTGGCCATGTACAAAAGCCTGGTGTATACAAACGAATTATACCAGCACCATTTAATAACGGCTTACTATCTTCCAATGGTAATCAGACAAATTGTTAAGCAGAATGAAAATAAAAGCATTTTTTGGCTTACTGATTATATGTTGCTGCTTATTAAATATCTAATTGTTTTTTACAAAATATTTAGCTGATGTTTGGAGTCCTCATCGAAAAGTAATTTCGAAAGCTTTCACGTACAAAGGATTAATGAACCAAGTTCAGATTTTTGAGGAACAAGTTAAGAGGCTTGTTTTTAGTTTGGAGAATCTGATGGAATCTAAGCTAAATGAAGATGGGGAAAAATATGCACATCCAAATATTAGTCCATTAATACACAAGTCAACATTTGAGGCAGCCTCTAGTAAGTATTTTCTGCAATCATTAATCAGTATGAAATTAATATTTGTTACTAACCGGTTTTATAATTCTCAATTGTACTTTTGACACGAAGTCTTAAAAGAGCAGCAATATTTCTACTAGTTTATTTTATTTGTCCACTTTGTAAAACGTTGTTAATATTGTTCAAGTCGACTTTGTTTTGCGTTTGAAATTTAGAGATTGTCACAGGAAAAACCAGTTTATTAAGTGATGAAGACCATGATGAATTTTATGCCTCTTTTGAAAGGTAAATGAATGAATTCAATGACGATTCGGTCAATTAAATACTTACTACTACTTATATTTCCTTTCGGAATTTAGAGCAAAAACTATTAAATTCAGTCGCCTCATAAAACCTCCACTTATGGTGGATTTTTTGTGGAATTTGCATCCTAACTCCAAAGAATCTGACAGGCTTTTTCAGAATATATGTGACATTGTTTCAAAGGTAATTGATTTGCAGAAACTGACATCCATATGAAGCTTAAGTTAAATTAATTGTTATTAAGTATTATATTGCTATGAACAACAGATGCTTAAAAAGGCTCGGAACATATACAATTCTAAGGACCATTACAACGAAGAAGAAATGTTGGGTAAATCTATTATGGAAATTATGATGGAAAGTGGTTTCAATGATAAGGAAATTTATACAGAATTCGTTACATTGGTTACCACTGTAAGTTGGCTCCATACATTATATGAATAATCACACCGTGAACTAAATAAATATTTATGCATGTGTTGTTTGCCTTTTGTAATTTGAAACGTTTAGGGACACGAAACTGTAAGCCAGTCCTTAAATATTTTACTTTTTCTGCTCTCAAAACATCCTGAAATACAGGTAAATCTTACGAAATTTGATCGATTTTATTATATAATCTTGAAAACTACTTACCTGTTTTTTTCAAATTTGTTAGCACAATTGCTTCAAGGAAGTCGAAAAAATGTTTGAAGAGGCGAATTCCAATAACACTCCAGAAGTCTCTATCGAAATGTTGACCGAACTGAAATATGTTGAAAGGTGCATAAAAGAAGAACTGCGATTATATCCTACAGCCCCGTTCACTGGAAGAGAGCTTAAAAGCCCGCTAAAGTTTGGTACTCTTTTATTAAAACGATTGTTTTGTAGAACGTTACAAATATTATGCACGTTTAATATTTTGTGCACATGACGCAATACTTTATGCTTTACATATTTTTAATTTGAAGACGACAATACGCAGTTGGCTGTTGGAACATACGTATTCCATTCAACATGGTTTATTCACCGAAACAAAGACATCTATCCAGATCCAGAAAAGTTTGACCCAGATAGATTTCTTCCCACAAATTTCAAACATATTGGAGTTTGTGAATATATGCCATTCTCTGTGGGTTCTCGAAACTGCATAGGTAATTATGAAAGCCAGTGTCACAAACATTTTTTTAACTGTATAAACTTTTTATGACTAACTACTAAATGACCTATAATAACCACCCTTTTTTAATCAAATATAATTCAATATGTAATTGAGTATTTTTGTTAAAACGTAGCTTGGAAATCTGCAATGCTCGAACTAAAGATATACGTGGCCTACATTCTCTACAATTTCGAGGTATACTCAGACGAGGATAATGATGTGAACATTGATCTTAACAATCTTTTACCTTTACCCGACCTTGGCGTCAAATTCAGACGACGGCATTGAAATCTTGGCTAATAGTTTGGCTTAAAAAGATTATTTGGTTTTAATGCAGCGTAAAAAGAGTTAGCAATACTTTGTAACACATATATTACTGAAAGAAATACCAACATTTTTGAAGGAATAAAATCAGTAATTAGTAATAGCAAATTAGTAATTTTATTGATCCTGTATCCGCAAAAAAATGTAACCTTCGAAAAAGAACTGACGATATTGAAGGACATTTTTGAAATAAATATATTTATCTGTCAACGTTGTGGAGGTCTCATTCCATAACAAGAAAACTTATATTGACAGACATTTAGACCTCAGTCATTACTCAGTACAATAAACATATCATAGAAATCATTTATTACTGCTCTCATTTCAATTTTATTCATTTTGCTTGTTTAAATGTTCCTATGCATCGCAATGATGACATATTTTTTAATTTAACAAACAAGATTGACAAACAACGATTTGGACATGTATTGGATCAGTGTTCGTTATTTCTTACTTGAAATCTGTAAAATGATTCGTTGGGAAAAATAGGGGGAAAATTTAGTGCAAAATTTACAGTGCAAAATTTAAAATTAAATTGGGTTTCCATTAACTACAGTTTTCCGAAATTTCAGAGACATTAAATTTCAGACAAGAGGTCATATCAAGGCATGAAGAAACCACGAATGTGAATCTTGACACTCCTCCTTAATGCTGATAAATAGTATATGGCATACGTTTAAATCACAGTCCTACAAATTAGTAAACGTTGTAATAATTTCCCTTGGTTTTTAAAAATAGTGTACAAAAACTCGTTTTATATCTATTTCGGATATTAATTAGAGGCATTCAACATGCAGGTTCAAAAAATCCTAACAATATTAAAATTGATAACATTAAATATATTATTATTCAATAATTTGTTCCCAAAATGTCGTCTTTTGTGGTTAAAGGTTACAAATGAAGATATGATAGATGGCAAAAAGCGACATACCGTCTAATTAAATATTTTACACCAATTAACAGTTCCACAATTTTAGAACTTTTCGCATATAAGATTTTTTTATCATATTGACTTCTAATATAGGGCCAATTGCATTTATGATTGTATGTGAACTAAAAGTAAATATGGCTTCCTAACGACCTAAAAAATATATTTAATGCATTAAAAAATTTAAAACCCCTGGAAAACAATAGTTTAACCATGTTTCGTGCAAACCTGTATATTAAGCTTATAAATACGCTTTACAGAATAATTTATATAACTCCCAGGCTGCAAATAACTGTAGGTATTCCGTCACTACAAAATAACTTTAACTAGTTTTCATCATTTAGTTTAGTTGATGCATGCAATTTGGAAATTGGTCACTTTTTATATAGTTCCCTGAAATGAAAAGGGTTTTTCCTAATTGAATTTTTGAAATTTTTCCTGAGATCCGTCTCCGCAACTTCGTGTTTAATTGTATGGATTGCGTCATTTTCAATTTACTATCTTGGAAAATACACATTGATTGTAAACATAATAATTTTATGAGATCAGGAAAAAACAAATCACGAACGGAAAAGTTTGTAGTTTCGAAAATACTACTTTGACAACTACTGTTTGTATCCATTCAAAAAATCAGAGCAGATTTTAGAGGAATCATATTTTTGCAACTTTATCGTGTTTCAAATTTGATCCAAATCACATACACTACATCAAAATGGGGAAAATGTCAAAGTTGAAGATACTTTTTCTCTGGCTCCCAATATTAGGATACATCACTATGGCAATGATTACTTTGCCTTTGCAATTTGCTACATATATCTTGATTAAACCCTGGAGTCTATGGATTTACAGAAAAATCAGTTACTACTTCAGTTTGTTAATGTATTGGCGTAAGTTTTCATTTTCCATTCTTAACAATCTTTCATTTTATTTCTTAGTGTGGTAAAGCTTATAATATAGCTTTTTGATTTGCAGATCCAATTTTTCTGCTTTCGTGGTGGTCCGGATCAAATATTCAAGTATTTACTAGTCCCATGGTGTTTCCCAATCTGATGGGTAAAGAACACGCGATAATTCTGTTCAACCACAAATTCGAAACTGAATCACTTGTGTGGATGACAATACTTAATTATTACGAACTTGTCGGAAATGGACGTTCATTTTTTAAAAAGAGTGTACAGTATTTACCAATATTTGGCTGGCTATGGAAATTACAAGAACACATATTCCTAGACCGAAATTTTGAGAGAGATAAGGATATTATAATGAAGGCCGTTCCAAGCTTGATGAAACATAGTGATGCTGTTGTAGTAGCTTTGTGTCCAGAGGGAACTAGATTTACCGAAGAAAAACACACTTCTAGCATGTTTGTTGCTGATAAAAAGGGATTGCCAAGATTAAAACATCATTTATTACCAAGAACTCGTGGATTTGTCACTTGTATGGAAGCTTTAAAGAATGGGGACAATTTTGGACTACCAATAGTGATATATGACGTACTGATTGTAATTGAAAGTCAAAACGAAAAGAACGAATCGAAGTCCATTTTAGATCTTCTACTTGGAAATGGTCAATGCATAAAATTTATTTTAAGAAGGTATCCTATAGAAGATGTTCCAAACGATGAAATTGGGTGTGCCAATTGGCTTCTTCATTTGTATCAAGAAAAGGATCATTTTATGGAAACGTATTTTAAAACAGGAAAATTTGTTGGTAAAAATGATGACTCAGTGAGTAAACTTTGCTTACAAGACTATGAGTTCATTACGATACCCAAATCTTTAAACGTGTTCTTCATTATTGGTGGCTGGAATATGACTTGCTTGATTTGTATGTTATGTGGAATTTTGTATTTATTTATTAGTGGGGACATTTTTCAGATTATTGCATTTTTTGCTATTGTGACAATAGTAACATTTGTATTTTGGATTCTTGCATGTTCCACTAAAGTTAAAAAAGGATCATCTTATGGAAAAAATACTCAAAATTAATGTATATCTTTATTTTTTTTTAAATAACTGGTCATAAATTTTACAAATTAATAAATATGGCATTTTATTAGGCCTTTTAACCAGGTGTTTACAATGTACATGCATTTTTAAGTTCGATACCGAAATAGTTCAATCGTTACCAAAAATTAATTCCAAAAGTCAAATATTCGCTTATTCGTCTTTATGAAACAAACTCAATTATACAAATAAGGTTTATTTTATTTAGCAATTTAATGTCCAAAATTGTCGACAATTTGCATAAAATGATAAATTGAGAATGCAAAATCATGTATGGGCATAGTTCATATCAGTTTTCTTCAATTGTCAGTACAGATTAATTTTACTTGATCATGTTCTGATAATGATGTTTTTTTAATAAAGGGAACAAAAACATGTACGACATAACTAATAAATTTTGAATGTATTTTTGAATAGTAAAAATAAGATAATTACAAATTAAGAAAAACACATCAAACCATTATTTGTTAACTTTACTATAAAAAACTGCCATTAAATATGTACCAAAACACAGACCAAAAAACACTCCTAAATAATTTTTTCGTAAGGATCCAAGAATCCCATCATTGTTAACTCAGCATCAAGTTAAATTTGTTTTAAACATAAAACCTATTTTAAATAGTTCCCTATTTCGATTGTGTTCTTTTTGTAATCTATGGCGGAAATTTGAAAAATTGATTTCTTAGAACAAATTCGCGAATTTAAAGTTACTTTGATAAAACATTTATACCATCAGCATAACAAATGTCTTTCGTACACATAATACATACAGATGTAGCAGTTTTGTAAACATGTATTACTTCAGTATTTTGCAGTTTTGAAATTGTTATAAAATTTGTGTTCAAAATGTTAAAGTTCTCGCGGTTACATGACATCTTAGCGAATTTTTTGAAGGCGCCACCAAAAACCTCGAAAGCAAATGAGCGATTTACATTTTCGGCGACTGTTTTTTAGGCGATTGACATTTTTAGCGAAACTCAAAAAATGAGTACTTGCTTACAAATAAAAAGCTCAGTTTTCTCTCTGATTCCATTCAACAAACATCATGGCATCAGAAGCGACTTCTTAGGTATTGCGTTTTATAGATAATACTAAAGCTACTGGAAATCAGTAGTTCATAATGGAATTGTTTTTCAAATTAACAAGTCAGTGAGCCGTACTTTATACTTCAAACGTAGTCATCAGTGTAAAGGGTGTATAAATATTCTAATCACATTGGTAGAAACTGGGAAATTGGAAAAAAAAGTATTTGGAAGAAGAAATTTATAGAATTAGAACAGGGAAGGGTGTCAAACAGAGAAAAATATAAAGTATTAGAAGATCGCCTTGATAAAATTGTAAGTGCACACAATACTGCTATGAATACAATTGATTATTTGTTAGCGATTTATGACTATCTTAATTAATATTGTTGACTTGTTGATGGAAATTTAATTCAATTGTTATGTATGAAATTTTTAAGAATTAATGCTAGAGTACAGAATTCAAATTAAAATTCGCCTAGTTTTCGCTCATTTTGTCGCCTAAAATATTTCGCCTATATGTCGTTCTACTAAAAGTCGCTTCGCCACGAAAAAATCGCCAAAGGGTCTGCACACGGTTCTCGCAGTTTTCGAATTAAACATTTTTTATTAACTAAAATGATTTCGCAAGTTTTATCATAATCGAGTTCATTTTGATGCGTTGCATGACTGACAATAATTTTAGCTTGATATCCTACGGTTAAATATCAAGAGGACTTTATGCCTAAATATGTGAACTTCGACCTTTTGCTAGTGACGACATAAACTAGACATTACTACCTCTAGATAGCCTGAAGTGTAATCAAGCTTATGCACGAGCATTTTAATTAAAGCATAGCGTTAATTTCTGTTGATGTTTTCATGTATTTACGTCCTGGGGAGCAAGATAACTCAGAAACTCTTCGTTAGATTGCATTCAACTTTGGCATGTGAAAAAGATTATTCAATTGTTTTAATATGCAATAGCTTAAGGCTTCACTCATTATTATGACCAATCATTAAACAGCATACTAAAATGAGTGAATTATTTAAACTTCATCGGAATGGTTATTTTAGAAAAAGTTTCTTCATGAAATCACCTTGAATCTTAGTTCAGAAATGTTTGTTTGTGTGCATCTTTAAAAGAACGTAAAAATTTAGGTGGTCTCTTTATTGCCATCATTACCACACACAGCTTTACACGAATCTATACATAATATAAACTTTTTCGCAAAATATTTACAATGTAGAAAACATGGGGTGGGATATTTTTGCGTGTGAATTTAATTGAAGCGTACAAGGGTATGTTTTACTTCATTGAAAATTGGTAATTTTTCTGCATTTTCCTTGGAAATGAAAATGGTTTTCCCACATTGAATTTTTGATAATTTGTGAATTTATAAAGATAGGAAACTTTGTTTCATGATCTCATCAAAACTGTATTATGTTTCACCCAAAACTTGTGTTATATTTTAAACCTTATAGTTTTCTTTTCAACATCTTAAAAACCTACAAGTTTAATGGAAATTTATCAAAGCTTAGTAAAGGATCACAAACGAATAAATTCTTAGTTTTTTAAACAATTTTATGACAAGTTTCCACAATTCAATTTAAAAACTTAGGTTAAATGTAAAGGATAAAACCTTTGCTTGAACGTTATTGTGTTTAAATTTTGGACTAAATCACAGTCATTACAAAAAATGGGGAAACTTTGCAAGTTAAAGGTCTTTTTCCTTTGGCTCCCAATATTAGCATACATCAGTACGGGAATGATTATTTTGCCTTTGCAATTAGCAAATTATATCTTGATAAAACCATGGAGTCTTTGGATCTACAGAAAAATTAGTTACTACTTCAGTTTGCTAATGTATTGGCGTAAGTGTTAATTTTGTACAGTTTGAAATTATTCATAATATTTTACAAGTGTCGTTAACTGAATAGTATTTTGCTTTGTAGATCCAACGTTTCTGATTTCGTGGTGGTCCGGATCAAACATTCAAATATTTGCTAATCCTACACTTGTTTCCAATCTGATGGGTAAAGAACACGCGATAATTCTTGTGAATCACAAATACGAAACTGAATTACTTGTGCTGATGACAATACTTAATTACTTTGGACGTATTGGAAACACACGTTCACTTGCAAAAAAGAGTACACAATATCTACCAATACCTGGCTGGCTATGGAAATTACAAGAACATATATTTCTGGAACGGGATTATAAAAAAGATAAGAATATTATCGTAAAGGCTGTTCCAAGCTTGATGACACATGGTGATCCTGTTTTAATAGTTTTGTGTCCAGAGGGAACTAGATTTACAGAAGACAAACATACGTCTAGCATGGTCGTTGCTAAAAAGAAAGGATTGCCTACATTAAAACATCATTTATTACCGAGAACTCGAGGCTTTGTTACTTGTATGGAAGCTATAAAAAATGGAGACAAATTTGGACTTCCGATAGTGGTATATGATTTACTGCAAGTAATCGAAAGTCAAAATGAAATAAAAAGATCGCATTCGGTCATGGATATCCTACGTGGACATGGTCAAAACATAAAATTCATTTTAAGAAGGTATCCCCTAGACGAAATTCCGAATGATGAAATCCAGTGTGCAAATTGGCTCCATAATTTGTATCAAGAAAAGGATGATTTTATGGAAACTTATTTAAAAACAGGAACATTTGTTGGGAAAATTGGTGATACTGTTGGTGAATATAACTTACAAGACTACGAGTTCATAAATATACCAAAACCTTGTAATGTGTTTATGATAATTGGTGGATGGAATATGATTTGCTTGATCAGTATATTATGGGGAATTATGTATATTTTTATGAGTGGGGATATTTTCCAGATTATTGCGGTTTTTGCAATTGCAATAATGATAACTTTTTTATCTTGGATTCTTTCATATTCCCTTCAAACAGGATCATCATATGGAATAACCACTAAAAATGAACATTTTGCTAAATTCTAAAATTTTATCATCAAGTGTATGTGCACTAGTATATATGCACTTGATAATAAAATTTTAGACTAAAAAAATCAGAGTTGTCAATTGTTCTTGCAGCCAGGCCCCTTCATATGTGTATTTTTAAGGCTGTAAGCAAAATTGTTAAATCTGTCTGTAAATATTATATCGTTCTTGTCTTAGTTAAAAGTTACCACTGTCGAATTGTAACATTTAATAAAAAATAAAAATAATAGAACAAGTTTAATTGTGCATATTGACGTTCATATCCATGACGTTGTGGCAGATATATGTAATTGATCCCGGGTTTTTCATTGTTTAATTGTAAAATATACTCTTAAAGCACTGAAGTTCCAGTAGTTTAAGAGTTTAAATGATTTCATTATATTACAACGAATTTGTAAATTTAATTACATATAAGTTTATATGTATGCGGTATACCGTACCATAATTTTATCTTAGGAGTTATCTTTTCCTATGGTTCATAATCACTTCGCTGAAAAAGAAAGTCAAGTACTAATTCTATTTCGTACTTACGTAACTCCTTTCATTTGTGGGGCACTTGACCAATTCCTAAGCGTTCACTTCTTAGATTAAATTTAGTGGTTTGCCTGAACTTGCATGAATATATTTATATATCAACTAAACCACTTACAAGTTATCTATTCAAGATAGATGGTTTAAATGGATGTGTTACTTTCAAATTTTAAATAATACTTTATCTTTCATTTTTTTCGTATTTTAAATGATAGTTGATAAACCTTTTGTGTACCAATTTTCCTAAAGTTCCATTATTGGCAATTATAACTTCAAATTTTTATTATATAGCAGAGTATAATCTATAAGACACGACAGAAACTGCACAATTTTATTAACTGTTTAATGCTAGATTTAGTCAACGTGCTTTTTCGTTTTGGCCGTCCTTATTGATGAACAGTACGACTTGTAGAAAAAGTGGGAAAATAAAATCATATACGACAAATACATAAGCAGGCACATTTGTACATTTTGAAGCTTCCGGGAACACGGTACTCCAGAATCTATATGGAACAAAAATATTTTCAAATTAATCAATTGTGCTTTTAGGATCGAAGGGTGAAGAAAAGATCTGCAACTTACGTAGTGCATATAAACCGTGTACGTTCAGAAGTAATCCAACAATCATTTGAAGAATTTGTAAGGACGTTATAAATATTGAAATATTTTTGTTTAACTTAAATCCAGTGGCCTGAAAAATGAAACCATTTTATAATATACACACTTTTTATACCAATCCAGTGTTTAATCAAATTCTTATTTACTCACCCTTAATGCAAAGTAGCTATACATAACCGTATGTACAAAATAGTTCATAACAGTAAACCAGCGATGGCAAGGATCCAAATCGGCAAATGTGAACCAAGTGTATAGCATCACTGATGTATGATGGTACCTTTAACATTTAAGTTCGAATCTCAATTAAAAATGTCCACAAAAATTCTGAAAAACTACTTTTTAAATATCGACTTATAAATGTGCATATATTTACCAATGAAGAAATATCACTGGTCGTTTTCGGAGAACTAGAAATGCGGTATCCCCGAGCTCGACAACTTTAGACAATGTCCCAAAAAGTGACCAGTATGCAGTAGCCACATTGAACTCATCCCTGGAACATGCCAATAAACAGAATTACTCTTAAAATTACTTCAATCAGAAAATATGTAAGTAAATAATAAGTTTCATTATAGTACCGACTGCATGACACTTTGTAAAATCCATCTGACTTATTTAGCACATACAAAACTTCAGGAATTGAACGCAAAAAACCAATTAAAGAAAACACAGCAAGTAATAAATTCCAAATTTTTAAACTCGTTTCCAGTTTATACGGGCGTTTGTCCCTCATAAATTTCTGACCAAGAAAAATTCCCGTTACATATAGTAGAGAAAGATAAACTGGAAGCTTCAAGTTTGTACCCATCCAAATTCTCCATTCGTTGTAATGAAAATTCTTTTCAAATTCTAAAGTGGTCATATAAGATGGATTTTGTATTGGATCGGGATAGATATCAATATTATCAAAAACATTGTGTGAGGAACTTAAGTTGGTAAATATTTTAGTTGAAAACGTTTCGAATTGTGTTTCCATTTTTAATCAAGAATTTTTAACTTTCTGAATACCCCTGAGCTTTTTTTTGACAGGTCACACTTCAATATAAGGTCTCTCCGCCGATTCTATAAAAGTACTAAACTATGCAGTAACATTTTCACATGGTCAGTGAAATTATCATCTAATTCAAGGTCATCCAAATATAATTGCAATACATCATACTATATTTCACAAATGCTGTATGTAACATTGTAGTAACAAGCCAAAGATCATTGCGAAATCAAATGATTATTTTTCCACTGGCCCTAATTTCCCCAAAGCTGTATGCTCTTTTACAAATATTGTTACTATTTCAATGTTTGTATGCAAGCATGTAATCAAACCATGTGGTAGGTAAAATGTAACATAATCTAGCTAATTCTGCACAATTGGAATTATGAAAAACCAATAATTGCTTGAGATAGGATTTAAATGCATATGTTACAAAATATACAGCAAAATTTGATACATCTTGCCTAATTAAATGTAATTTCGAGAAGATGCATTATGCAATTATTTTCCACAACCTGATATTTTCTGGATGAATAATGAATACCAAAAGTATGTGGAATCTAAATACTGTACATTGCGAAATACACAGACATCTATTGAATAGGTAGAATTTTGCATGCGAATTAATCATCCCTTAAGAAATGAAACGAAGTAACTTACTCTAGATTTTAAAACTTCAATAAAATGCATGTTATTAAGGTATATTTTTATTGGTAATTATTTAATTTGTAATAATTGAACATACTTGTAAAATTAGAGGTTACCACAATGAATATTTATCCTTATTGCTGAAAGCCATGAGAATAGATTGTTCAGATGATAGCATAAAATTAAATTGCGTAACTTGCATTGTTATTTTTTAAAATGATGCATAGTTTGTTTTAATTTTTCAGGAAATTCTGCAAGATAGGGTATTCTAAATTACAATTACCTACTAATCCAGAGAGGTACATAGTATTTCATACACATGTTTGAATGATATAAAATAATTCTGATTTAATATTAATTTCTGATCACACAGTGGTTTCATATCATTTTACTATATGTCACTAATATTACTATAGTCTTTACGGAGTAAGCACATGCATCGTTAAACATGAATTCCATTGATTTGGATTACGCATATTTTTCTCTTGTGATTACACTTAACTGGCTCAATTAGCAGAAGTCAGTTCTTTTTAAAACCTTTCATGGAAAAACCTGATACATCTTTAGGCTTCACAACGAGCGCAAGTTTTTCCAGTTGTTACTAGCCATTTTATGGCATTTGGCATAATATTTTTTGAATCATATAGAATTTTCAGTAGGGAAAATTTTGAGTGGTATATACGCTTACGCCACAGCTAAAACAATTAGAGTTAAAAGGCAAGTGTAATATGATTGGTTTGTTACTTTGGGACCGTTTATTATACAAAAATGCAATTTATAAAATGAAAAGGATTTATAGCATACCTTTGGGAACTTGAGATTAACGAAAAATGGTGGCTAAATTTCGTGGCACGCAAAGTTGGCAATGCATATTGTACTTATCGTTTCTGACACGTGTTAAACATCATGTATTCATTTGATACACGATTTAAATTGATAAAATGCTGAATAACCTGAGGTCTATCCGTGCCTCTTTAGTGTTCTAACTTTACAAGATTAAATTCAAATAAGCGTTTATTGATAGTTAAGAGAACAACCTTGATTTTCGACATTTTCGACTGACGCATAAAGTTTTTGTGCAAGATAGCTAACCAAACAATTTATACTGATATACATAACTTAATACGTATTCATACTTAAAACATTCGTGCAACACTTTTCACTACAATCTAACTGGTTTCTAAATTACATTAGATGTAAACCATTCCAACTAGAATGCATGTTTAATTAGATGATTATTAACGCTAAAAACTACTAAAAGTAGTGTATGATAAGTGAACTATATGTGATGCATATATATGTTTATGGTAATTAAAGTACGTACATGTACGCTTTAAAATGTAAAATGTTTCAAATATAAATATGCCCATTAAAATACATGGGACTAAATGACTCCTGTATATTAGCTGCCTTTTAATCAATAGGATAAACCACATGTCAAAGTTGAACAAAATTGATTTTTATGTTATTTGGTTCGCAGACAGAATGACACACAAACTAAAATCCATCCAATTCCACCGCTTCACTTCGGTGACGTAATAAATGAAGGATTCAAAAAAATCAATTTCAATTCAAGAATGTTTTAATTATCCAGAAATCTAGTCACAACTTCCAAAAACTCATCCGTGTAACGCAAGTGTAGATTGTGTCCTCCTCTGGGTACAACCGACATCCTATGAAAATATAAGAAATTAAAATTTGTTGAAATATGTATCAAAATTTGATGATTTAGAACTGAATTTCTATTAAACCTCGTACTGTGAGTTTGTTATATGATCTTTGAGTAGTTCTGCATGTTTGGATACCACTGCAGTGTCAGCTTCACCATGGATAATAAGTGCTGGGCACTTTATATAGGGTAGGCGCTCGATTAAAGCATAGTTTAACTTATGATCTTTACGATAGTTGGATACAGACTTTCGCCAGTCTTGCATGGTTTTCAAAATATATTCTTTTCCGTAAATAGCCAAAAGTGGTTCCAACATTTTTGGGGACCAAAGATCAAGTCTGCACATGCCTTAAAAAGGTTAAATAATAGATAAATAATAATAGCATTTCATTTGTTAATATTTCGTTTAGAATTTCATTTGTTAATATTTCATTTAGAATTTCATTTTTACTGTTTGCAAGGGAATAGTTTTGCTCATCAGCGTAAACAGCAGCACACCATGTCACAATTTTTTGAATCCTGTCGGGATAATCAGCGGCCATGTGCAAAGCACTGGTTCCACCATTGCTCCAACCTAGCACAGTAAATTTGTCAAACCCAAGTTTATCCATAAGTTTCATAACAGTGTGACCATCTCTTCTATAATAGACCCCTGAGAAGTCACGATTCGGTGGTCTGCTTCTCCCATAACCTGGAGGATCCCAAGAAACTAAAGTGTACTTTGTCTTGTCCATTTTTTGAAATAAGCAACCAAAGTCGGTTTGAATCGTTCCTGTAAAATTTGATAAAACCATTATTATTTTGATAAAAACTAAAATTAATAAAATTTAGATAAAATTAAAATTTTACCTAGAACACCAGGAAGAAGTAAAAGTACGTGATCGCCTGAGCCCGCCATATCCCAATTGATCATCATACCATCAATTTCAATTTTTGGTCGTGTTTGTCCTAATGTTTCCGAGTTTACATTGCTTTCAAAAATATCAGAAACGGGTTTTGATGCCGGGTTTGCAATCGGTTCGATTATTTGTCGCGTGTTCAGACTTTGCAAAGTTCGAATGGGAGGACATATTTCAATCAGCTTATGAAATGGTAATTTACACGGGATTCTTGCATTTTTTAATAAGGAAGTGGCATTTCGTATGCGTCCTAATGATATATTTCTGGCTAATGATATCATGGTTTTTTTAAATAATTTAAAAAAAATGAAACTTCTGTTTATGATTTAACAGCAAAATATAATTCGTGGAACTAATTTCGTTATTCCGACGATTTTATTCAGTACTCTACTGAAGTAAAAACATTGCTTGTGAATACAAATTAGAATAAATCTATAAAAAGAAAACGGTTGTTCGGGTTTAAGGTTCTAACGCTGACAACATCGTCAATTGAATCAGACTGGTACACTGGTTTATGCTAAGGCTTTACGAAAAATTAAACAATAGTTTTAACTTTTAAATTAGCTGAGTAAGCATTGTTTAAAACCAGGGACAAATACGTGCATGTAAACATGCCATTTCACACAATTTCACACTTGGATTAACCATCAAATCACTTATTACTGAATTTATGTTAAGAGAAAAACGTAAGTATATATTGCATACTGCCTCGACTTTTGAGAAAGTACTACGTTTCAAAAGCTCAAATGAATTAACATATACATAAATGCTAAGTATAATAGTAAATGTGCAAGGTCAATGGTAAAAACTAAATGGCTTCTATGACTTGTGATGCATGTGGCTAAAAACGAAGCGCCAGTAAGTTTAGTAGAATCCAGTGGACGAAACGGCTAAGAATGTTATCCTGTAAACGATTATTCTTTTCACAGCCGTCTTTCTTTAATCTACCGGAGTGAAAACGTGAAATTTTAAAACAACTTATTTTGCAAGTGAATGTGTGCCAAATGGATATTTATACGATGCTAACAAGGTAAATTGAACTAAAAAAGTGCACTCATTGCGTTCAAGGCTTACCGAAATTATAAACAACTATTTCTAGTAAAAATAAGATGATTACATCTGATTAACATAAACTTATACGTAAATATTCTGCGTGGAAGCACTGCAATTTTGTTCAATTTTCCGGCTGGATCCTCTTATAAAAATTAAAAGAAGGAAAAATTACATTAAATTGAATGTTGTACATTTTTAGGTTAAACAACGAACTCAAGTTTTTCTGGTTTTGTGTTACGAGGTAAACGGTGGGTAAATTTTGTAACGTGTCATATTTGCAATGTAAATTATACTTATCCTACCTGACACGTGTTAAACATCATGTATTCATATAATGCACGGTTTTTTGCAATGAATACATTTTAAATTAGTAAAACGATGAAATAAGTGAGGTCTATCCGTGCCAGTTTTGTGTTCTACCTTCGCAAGGTTAAATTTAACTCAGCACCTTTCGATAATTTAAAAAACAACCTTGATTTTCGACTCGTAAATGTTTTATAAGTTGGCTTAGTTAAGGAATGATGTTAAACAAAGAGCGTGATAATCGCATCTTAATATCAGCAAAAATAGTCTAGTCATGATTTCAAAATATTCGGATTCATATGGAAATCCTAATATCATGGAAATGATTCTTCCAACAACAAATTATCATTAGTTTTATATAACTAAATCTTTGTAACGTTTCACCAATTATAGTTTCAAGTTTTATGCTTTATAATCCTTCTAACGGCTACGTTGCATGCACTTGAACTAAACTCTTAACTAAATACGTATTAATACTTAAAACATTCGTCAATTATTTTCATTGCACTCTAACTTGGTTGTAAGTCATATGCAAAACGATCTAATTAGAATGCATGTTTACTAAATCAACATTTAAATTTAATTATTTATTGTGCATTTATCTTGTACTAATAACGGCCATACAGATTTACTTACTTACAGAATTTTAATTTATTCAACTTTGGTGATGGAGCATGTGGTCTAAACAATTACGAGAACATTTTCTGATCGGATTTTTTTGTGTAGGACCTACAATAATGATAATGACAAAAGTTACATCAGTTTATACATATAATTTTTTTTGATTACGCGAACTCCTGTCGAGAGGTTTATAGTTCTTATAATTAAGGCCGTGTGTTTTGTAACCTTAAATTCAATTTCGTAAAACCTTTTTTCTCAAATTTGCTGGACAATTTCTTACGTGCGCACAGTAACAGCCAACGCTTTCACTTTTTTTAGCAAACGCATCTCTTTACTTTTCAATTTCTTTTCTAAGACCTCATATGATAAGTCAGTATTTTTCCATTTCAAACGCCTTCTTCCGATTAAAACCACACGCTCAAAACTAGATTTTGAATCACCATCTGCCATTTTTGTAAACGATAATGCTACCTAAATGTCTTCTTAGTATCTTTGCTGACTCACAACTGACAGAACTAACATGAAATTTGAAATTTAAGGCTTGTCATATAAAAATCAATCAATCCTAATACATACACATATATAATAATGTGTGTAAACATATAATTTGCTTACAGTGTATTTCTACATTGAAGAAATATCGAGTCTAGATTGCATTTTTAAGAAAGGTTTTAGGGGACAAACAAGTGTGAGGAATTTATTTGGTTGAGGGTTTATGAATGTTAATTAGTGAGCAAACATGTCATAAAAGTGGACAAACAAGTTGTATGCCATTCAAAAATACTAAGGACATTTCAATGTTTTCTCGGTGATCGAACAGATTTTTACGTACGGGATTGTTGACATGTTCCAGTGCAATCACTCATCTGTTTTAGTCAATTAATTTATCAGTGCAATTTCTGCACTAAGTTTGTCATTGTTCCCTTACATAAAAAGTAGTAACTTTGAAAAATATTGATAGGTTTATTAGTTCATTCCCGGGAAGAAATCAGAATATTTTCAACAAATCAAAAATCAATTTTTACTTGTTTATGTTAGTTTAACAAATCTGACCTTTTGTGAATTGATTGTTGTAATCGATCGATTTAGGCATTTGGTTAGTGACAATTTTGATCGAACTGCTTGTAGTTTACATTCAATTGTCAAATAAACAGATTTTTAACTTGTTTTTCGCTCATGCCATGTTGGTTAGTTGTATAAGGGAGTCAATAAATGAGTCACGTAATGTGCGTGTTGAACTGAAGTAATTATATTGTAAACTTTATTATATGTTCCATGTTCATCTGTATAAGTAACTGCCATTGCAAGTGTTACTGTTACAATCTGGTGTTGCTACGAGATGGAATTATTCTATGAAGCCCACTATTGTCCAACTTGTTTTCACAAAATTAAATATTTTTATAAACGGGGAACGTCAGAAGAGATACTAGGAGTATGAAATCTAACCAAAAAATATTAGACAAATTCAATTTTTCGAATTTTTTTTTGCCGAAATGCCATTAGAAGAATTTGACGTTGAAGAACTGACTACTGAAAAGACAATGTAAGAGTGACGATTCAGATTGCGTGGCTGTTATTCAAAACGCTCCATGAAATATGGATATAAATCTGGTCAGCCATAAGTCAATCCTAATTCGTAGATATTACAACCAAGTATTTTTGTTAATATACGTAACGATAAAATACATTTAACATTACAATTTTTCTCGTCTTGCATTTTAATTTATATTTGGAAGCTTAATTATTTTAGCCTTTTTTTCTCGGTAGCTTTAGTTTTGCTGGTAAATTTTATTTAATGCGGCGGCCCCTAAATGCAATCTGCCCATTCAAAAGAATGTTGAGTATTTGTCGATTGATGGACACATTTGCTAACTTTGAAACATGAATCCCAAAAACTGCGTACCAGAAATTACAATAAATAAAATTTATTCGTCAATTGTTATTTGTAAAGGTTATTTATTCTTTGTATAAAACCAAAATGCTCAACACTAGTCGTCAACCCAGAATAAAATATGTGTCAACTGAAAGGCACGTTGGAGTTTTTAAAGAAAGATTTTTAGTGATGTAATAACCGATCTTATTCTGTTCTGTAGACTCTGCTCAAGATTATACGGAAAAATTACATTGCAACTTAATATGTATTTTTAAATAATAATTACGCTGTCTATAAAAATTTACAAACCGTTCGTTCCGTTAAATGATAATAAGCTTGTTTCCAAGAGGACGTTAGGAATTCTAGAAATAATGAATACATATAATTATTAGGGAATACTTATTTTATTTCGTAATGAAATCATGGAATACATGCGATCATTTAATAAAACCATTATTTACCGCAATCCACATTTAATCTTCTGGTGTCAAAGCTTGATTCCCATTTTGTTCGCTTTCCGTTCGTTCCTTTGGCGTTCCCTAAACTAGCTTTCTATATCATTCAAAGTTTCTTGCAACTCAATAGAAATTAGCTCAATGTCTTCATGTGCAGGTAAATAGCAATCAGGAGATCCGATATCGAACATGAATTCATCATTTATAGAAGTGGAATCCATCAAAAATGCTTTCAAAAAACATTTCTTAATTAAAATTTAGCTTATTTAGATGTAAATTTTTAATGTACTTCACTACTAAATTTGTTCTTTACCTTTCGCACCTGATCCTTTGGCCGCCACATTTAATTGCTTCCACTGACACCCAAAAATATCACAAGGGCCAGACGGACCAGGAAAATTTGTTGAGAGAAAAGTGCTCGGCGACATATTTTTGAAAAATAGAAAAACACAAGAGGTTTAACAGAATTGCGTAAACTTTGAAATTCTTTCTCGACCAATTTTAAAGCTTCCACGGGATCCTTTTCATTAACTCGGATCGGAATTCTAACACAAGTAAAGTGGTTCGTAAGTTCATCCTTATGTCCAGGAAGAGGATAAGCATGAAAGCCATGAATTGTTTTTGTCAGTTTTTTAGTTTTTAGTCGTTTCATTGTTTCATAGACAGCTTGACCAAATAAAGCTGTTATCAAAGCTGACATACTAACTCCATAAGATTCTCGCAAGGAACTCAATCTATTAACAGATACAGCAGAATTGCACTCCGAGTTCCAATTATCTTCTAAGTCTGGCTTGAAAACATTTTTTACGAATTCATGTATATCGTTGAAAAGTACATTTGTTTTTAAAAAATGGTATGGTCCAGATATAAACAGCTTTAAAATATTATATAGATATGTTAATCTACTTTTTACAAAAGTATTGTGTTGTTGGCTTTCTGCAGTAATAGATTTCCATGGCTTAGTAGCAAGTTTCATAAGCAACAGATTAACAATAGAGTATCTATCCATCATACAATGATCCATTAACTCTGGATTTCTGTCGTCGATATAGTTTGAAACAACAATAAATTCCCATTGTGATCTCGACGGCTCAAAAGGTAGCTCGAGTTTCTTGTTTATTAGATTCCGTAGCTCTGACGTTGTAACTGGCATATTTGGACAATCAGGATTAAGATTTCGAGCGTGGTCTTCAAGCTTAAAGTTATCGACATTGTACCAAAAGTGGTAGCCATATTTTTGAACAATTCTTTGCCGTAGTTCTGGATAAAGTCCGGGTTTTAGAAATTTTTCTGTTAAACCACTCACTACTAAAGAGACGTCGAGTTTATCAGCCAAAGCAAAATATGGTAGTAGAGAGCACATTGGATTCATATAAGGACTTTTTCCAGGTAAAATAGCATCCAAGCCTTCCAAAATTCGTCCATAGTTTTGATTCTTTTGAACAAAGAATTTACTATTTTTTGTAAACCCAACAAGGAAAATAAGAAATTCGAATGTACGACTTAATAAATTAAATATGCATTCGACTAATAAAAACAGTTCGACTAAAAAATTCGTCAATATATTTTCGTCACTGTATAGCGGCGACAAAGTACATTTCCACAATATTATTGCCTCCCAATACACTCATTTAAACCCTCTACCTCCAAAAGATAACTTATTAGTGGCTTAGTTGATATATAAATATATTCATGCAAGTTCAGCCAAACAACTAAATTTGGTCTCAAAAGTGAACGTTTAGGTCGGAACTGGTCACGTGCCCCACAAATGAAAGGCGTTTTGGTCAAACCTCGAATTCGTATACTGAATGCAAATCTGGTATTCCTATCTTATAATAGTTATTTGGTTTTAGTAAAATTATATTATTTTGCCAAGAAAAGGCTTTTTGCAAATTTTTACAAAAAAAAGTTTTTTTAATGACAAATAATGCACACATAAAGATCAACGAACGGGCAGAAATACTTAACTAACTATAAATAATATATCTAAGTATTTCACTTGTTCGTATTTAAAAATACTGATTCAAGTTTATGTGTTCTTTTGAACCCATTGCAATACTAATCGTTTATCTTTAAGTCCCATATTCCCCCGTGGAAGTTGCAGGTTTTCTTCTTCTAAATCTTCTTGTTGGGTACTATTTTCAGCAACATCCTTGAGGACCAAGTCAATAGTTTAGAATTATCATTACAATGTCTTCGTTGTTCATAAAACGACCGGGTAGGTAGTACTGTGCACCCGCATACGCAAACCCTTCTCCAGGTATCGTCACTAGAACAGGGTGACGTTCTCCAGAATAAAATGGGGCGTAAAAACTTTCAAGTATAAACAGCCTTCTTGCCCAAGTAGCTGTAAACCAGAAAATATTGACAAGAAAATATAACACTTTATCTTTCAAGTACCAAATAGCTTTTAGGGAATACTTTACAGTAAGCATGAATATAGATTCGAACTGCGTGCAAAGTAGGATAGTATTAGTTGTTTTCTTAATTCCTTTCCAAGGCTTCACTAGTACAGGCGGTTGGAATTTAAAATTTCGAAGTGGAGTTCCAGCGTAAGGAATACTTAGGAATTCCCACTAACCACTTTCCCTTGAACCTTACAATCCGACAGGGCAACTACTGGGGTTAATTTGGGGTTAAAAATGAAACAAATACGTGAATATTTACCTGTATGGAATAGTACAGAGACAGCAACTAAGATTCCGGCCCATTCTAAATTCTCAGAAAATGCTTTGTATAGTTTCATTGTTGAACCAGATTGCGTTACAAAGAGTTCTGGTAATCAATGTAAAAATTGATGCTTCGAATGTCTATTTAGTAAGTTGACTTGACGCGGTTTTTTATCTTAAATTTTGAATATCCTGCTGTGAATCAAATTAACTTAAAAGAAAACTGGACAAAGGTTTTGGACGAATGAGGAAATAAAAAAGTGAAGCTATGTAAATTTGTATATTTATAAAATGTTTTTTTCTCATGGAAACTTTTCTCACGTTTTTAGATTACTTGTTAAATTGTTATCGTTTGATTGTGAATCATTGTCTACATTTATTTTAGTTCTGTTTAGTCCGTTAAGTTAGCTTCAATGCATTATATATATACGTATATGCTTGAATAGTTTTCGTTTACATTAATAGTAAGCTGTTTTAAAGTCATAAAATACCCAATAATATAGCAACATATTGGATTGGATTGAGAAATATTACGGATAAAATCGAAAACTTTTTTGCTCATAAATTTATCGTATTTAACAGTTTATATTTAACTCTAAAAAGGTATTATGATCATCTACTCAGCAACTGATGCTGATTTACTTAATGTGGGTGATTAATTCATTAGAATAAATTTTCAACTTTGAAACGTTTGAAACCTTTTTTGTAGACTGATTTTCAAGCTAAACAAAAATTTGTATTTAAATTCGTCAACAATTTTTTTGCAAAACGTATTAGACTTCTAAATAGCCGTGTGTACTTTTCTCACATAATTGTATCTATTTTACTTGAAAATTTTGCACTTTGCTTTTTCATGTTATATTTCGCTTCATATCTTTGAAACATTTTTTGCACGCATATGAAATCACCATCATTCATCTCATTTTCACACCGACTATGTTTATTTGCAGTAAAAAACCAATTGTTAAAACCTTCAAGGACATTCCAACTTTACTATCTCACCATTAATTTATCGACTTAAAATAATGGTCGATCGGATTTCTTTATATGTTATTTCGCAACTTTTATTTCTATTACAACAAACACTTTTTTAACAGCAACTATGAATTTTATTGTAACCACAAACATATTTGTATTCGAGTTGTTTATAATATTCGTATCAATATTTATTATTTAGTTTGCGTATCCTCGTCTTTCTACTTTCTTGGTATCATGCTGGGTTTACAAAACGATTATTACATTTTTCGCCCGACGAAACGTAAAATTCGGAAACGTTTTAGATGGAATGAGAGGTTCAAGTATTAGAAAAGAATCATATTAAAAACCAGGCTTGGTTTGAATTCCATACTACACTTTAACCGACAAGCTTGACGTTCCCAAAATTGTAAAGGTAATCAAAGAAAATATTATAAAACCTGGGCTTTATCCAGAATTGACACAAAAGATTGTTCAAAAGTATGGTTACAATTTTTGGTATTCTGTAGACCACTTCAAAATGCAAGATCATGTCCATTACTTAAAACCTAACTGTCCAAATATGCCAGTAACAAGGCAAGAAATACGAGACTGTCTTGTAGAAAAACTGAGAAAATTACGATTCGTTTCTGGAAAATCTCCTTGGGAAATTCTGGTAGTACCTAACTACATTTGTGACAGAGATCCCGACGCCAAATCGGTTTTTGTCAGAGTACATCACAGTTTAATGGATGGCTATGCTTTGGCCAATTTTGCTAGCAAGTGTGCCAATAAACCATGGATGGATAAAATGGGTGAAGGATTTCAAAACCGACCTTCAAAAATCAATCTATTGCATCGTATATATATGAATGCATTATTATTACTGACAGGGACATATCAATTGTTAAAACTTGGTGCATTTTATGGCGATAGACATCAATTTGTAAAGAATGTGAATAAACCTAATTTTTAAGATAATTGGCAACTACAATGTACAACGGCTGTTTCTGGAAAACGACTAAAAGCATTTGAAAACGTTTTGAGAGTTGGAATGTCAAGTTTCATAACAACGCTATTTGCTCAAGCTCTTTAAAAAACTATAAAACGAAATAATGTCTCGAAGGCTTTTAGCTTTGTCCATGGGTTCATTACCTTTCCACTGTCAGAGCATTCTGGAAGTATGACTAACCATTGGTCTATTTTACGCATTCCGGTGAAGATCAATTTCCAGGGTCCGACTGATACTTTAAAATTTGTTGAGAAAGAATACCAAAATTTGCGTGGTTCTGTAAGACCATTGGTTTTCCTTATTTTCAACAAACCAAATACCATATCACCGATTTGGGTTAGGACTAATTTTTATACAGTTCCACCAACTATTTGTTACGTAATTATTAATTCATGTAGGTTATCATATAGCATACTTGAAGTAATAATTTTGTTTGTTTTTGAATAGTTTCCATGCTTGGCTGCTTCAGTTACAATGGAAACTTTTGCTTTGATTGTGGATTAACGGTTTGCAATGCACCGTCTCAGAAGGATGTTGACTACTTTGCTAATAAGATACTTGAAACAAAGTCTTCATTAGAAAAGCTAAAACTAGCGTAATCTCTAAAAATTGATTTTTATATGTTTTATGAAATTAATTTTGCCCTACAAATATTATCTTGGTTTTTTGCGTATCCTGAAATGTTCCATTAAATTAATTTTTCGCTAAGTTAAAGTTAATAAATGAACTAAATATATCAAAAAACTATTAATTCATAAATAAGCATTTGGAAAAAAGATTTTTTACTAATTTTTCTTTACAATAGTAGCAGATGAATGTTTTTAATTAATGACTTAATACGTTAATACAAAATCAGTTATGCAGCTACTATTTAATTATTAATGATCTAATTTTTAACAAGTAAATACAGTCAATATATAAAAGTTCTGTATGGCTTTTAATTTTTATCGTATGACCAATTTTTACTAAGCGTTCTTGGCGTGAAATAATAATGCTCGCATACATAAAGTATAGATGGGTATTTGTTTGCAGTATTCGATTAATAATACCTCCATGTCTTAACATACGAAATCCTTTGGCTGGACTAGGTGAATTTGAATTTTACAACTAAATAAATTTGTTTAGTTATTATAGGTTTTTTTATATAATATAAAATTTTGCAAAGAAAGAAATATGATGTACTGGAAATATCCTTTAAATTTTGAGTAAAATCAGGTTAACGTCCAACTTCATGTAATTTTTTTTGGAAAAACTCGAAACGTCTACTAGATTACTTATATATAAAACTTTTGTCGATGTCTTTCCTTTTTTGACGGACATGCCGTTTTTACTATAAATTAGATGCTTTTCTGGGGACGCAATAATAGAGTTGACTTCGTCTTAGTATATTTATGTCCTAGTTGAATATATGGAGACGATTTTTTAGTCGACCGTTTTTTAAATGTCGAACTTTGTATAAACGACTGCTTCATAGCTGAATTTTTTTACTCGAAAATTTAATTGTCGATAATATATCTTGTTGAACTTTTTTAGTCGGCCACGAACAAATATGAAAGTTACAAATAATCTTGTCGCACAATTACAAATAAACAGTCTTGGTCACTAAAAATTTCGAATTTCCATGATTACTTAATTTCCATAAACAATTCCTGAAGTTTACAATTAAATTTTTCACATCGATAAACATCTTAAGTTGTCATTCATAAAATGCTCTGGCGATGCTAGGAAAAAATATTTCCATTTAGTTCGTTTTTCACACCAAAGGCGAAGACAGCTTGCCAAACTAAACCAAATAGATCAATTAGGAAAGGCGCCAGATAAACGACGAAAAAGAGAGAGAAGTTGATAATGCACGTGACTCTTATGTATTATTATCCATATCTCAAAGATCAACAACAATCTCTACATCAGATAATAACAACATAGCTAACAGTTTCAAAACAGTCATTCTAAAGCGGATTCTAATTTGCAAAAATTATAGTAAAATTACACCGACACGTGTTGACACCAGAAGCTAACGACTACGACATGTTAATTTTTTATGTTTTCTTATATTTTACATGCATAAATATCCATATTAATTACACCTAGTCAAGATAAGTTTATAGTTTTATTATGAAATTTGTTATACCAATGGCGAAGAAACAGTTTCATAAAATTCAACTATTTCCTACTAAATTCGATAACTTAGCTTCTTCAAAACACAATGTCGACTAAATTCATTTCTTCTAAACAAATTATACTAGGCCAATTTCGTCACTAAAATTTCGACAATTTCGACAGTCGAGTAACAAAATTCTATAAGTAAAAATCTTTTAAAAAGGCTATGCACAAACCACAAGTCGACTTTATTCCTTTTACCGACCCAGTTGGATCGGATATCGGAACACCACATCAAAATCCAAAGTTATTCAACATGAAAATACCCTTAAGTAGGATAATTTGAGAATTCAAACTAATTTGTAAACATACTATACTAACGGTGTAGAACACAAAAACACGCAACGGTGTATCATTGCCATTTCTGTACGACGAACAGAAATTATCTGTAATATAAACTGTTTCGAAGCGTTTTTCCAGGAGTTCTTACGAATGATTCATGCATACATGTGAATTAGTCGACCGGAGTTCAACTAATATTATAATGTTTTCCTCATACCAATAAAAAATAAGAATTTTACATTAGATAGAATTTTACATTCACTATAAAATTTTATTCAATATGAAATGTTGCTCAGTATCTATTTTGTTACACACAATTTCCACAAATTATCAATAAAAACAATTTAAAAATACGTTTTCAAAACTGAACTAGCCAGCCTGTATATTTGTTGTCAATAATGTCAATTATTGTTTGAATATTACAAAACTGACCTAAGCAATAAACTTACGCCTACACGAGAAAGTTAATTTATTCTGGAAAATTTATTTCTTCCAAATCATAAAGTCAGACACTTACCGAATAATATATGCATAATATAGATTGCAACAGAAACTGCTTCTCTTATCACTCAAAACGATTACTAAAATCAATAAAATGTAACAAACAGAGCTGCGTTTCGTGTGAATTATTCCTCGATATTATCATATCGTATCAGTTTAGTAGATAACATATTGCCAACAACGACGATATGAAGCAAATTCGTACATTGTTAGTATCATAATCTCTCAGAGCAAAATTGTTACGATGTAATCACAGCGGTGGTAAAACGACACGTAAACAATATCAGAATATTAACCTTTTTGCCAAAATTTGAATTCAATTTTTTTCGTACGTATATAAGCCTGAGTATTTGACCAGTTTCGTTTTATTGTTTCAAACACATTGTTTCTATTAATAACTTACACAACAACACTTTCAATTGGGTTTTATAATGAAACTATACAAAGCCCAAGCTATAAGTTTAAAGTGGACTGCAATCTTAATTGCTATCTCAATTCTATTCAAAACTGGAATTTTGTCGTATATTTTTTATTCATTTTTCCCCAAGTTGACGCCAGTAGTTACCTTGTCGGATGGCAAGGTACAAGGAAAAGTGGCGTATACACAAAAAGGAACAGAGTACTGGGAATTCCTAAGTATTCCTTATGCTGAACCGCCACTTGGGAAACTAAAATTTAAACCACCTGTTCCAGTGAAACCTTGGGAAGGGATTAAAAAAACAATTGATACAATTCCACTTTGCACGCAGTCCGAAGTGACAGCCAAGCTAAGGGTAGAGTTTTCATAAATGTTGTATTGCATTTGGAAGTTAGGAGGTAAACTCACTTTTGATACTCACGTTTCAGCTATTTGGACAAGAAGACTGTTTATACCTGAATGTCTTTACGCCCCCATTTTTATCTGGAGACCGTCACCCTGTTGTCGTGACAATACATGGAGGAGGGTTCATACTAGGGGGTGCGCAACATTACAGGCCTGGTCGTTTTATGAACAACCAAGACGTTGTAATGGTAATTCCAAACTATCGACTTGGGGCACAAGGTTTTTTGAATTTTGCGGAAAATAGTACCGATCAAGAATATTTAGAAAAAGAAAATCATCCACAACTTCCGCGGGGTAATATGGGACTTAAAGATCAACGATTAGTATTGCAATGGGTTCAAAAGAACATAGCAAATTTTGGGGGTGATCCAACCCGTGTAACACTTTACGGCCAAAGTGCGGGCGGCGTTTCAGCAAATATTTTGATGTTGTCCAACACGACGAACAAGCTATTTGATCGTGTAATAGCCCATTCTGGAGTTGCACTTAGTGGATGGTCGTTTTCAAAATATCCGAAAAAGTTAGCAAACAATCTTGTAAATAAACTTGGTTGTTCCATGGAAAATACAACAAGGTTGATGGATTGTCTCATTTCAGCGGATCCGCATGAACTGGCAAGCTATTCAATTAGCCCCATAAGTCCAACTGTGGATCGAGACATGTTTGTGCCTTCGGAAGAAACAGTAATAACGGCCGACACTATATTAAGTGAACATCCATATGAGTTAATGCAAAAAGGGGTAGTTCCCGACATCCCATTAATGCTGGGTGTTAATTCTGGTGAGGGTGCGTTACGATTAGGTAGATTTGAACGGTGGCCGGAATATATTCAATTTATTGATGAAAACTGGGAAAATTCAATAAACGATTTAATTTTTATATCCGGTTTACCTGCATCGGTTGCACAAGAAGTGAGACGTTTTTACTTTCCACCGGGCGACAAGAGTTTTAGAGATAACCCCCAATTTTTTAAAGATGGACTAGTTAAGTTAGTATCCGATACTGCTGTTTTTGAATCTGTTCATAGTGTGGCAAAAATGCATTCGAAGAAAAATGATAGTGGAGCAACATATATGATCCTGTATGACTACCTTCCTAGTAGATTACCTGGGTATTTAAGTTTTTCCAAAGCTTGGGATCCAGAGGAGTGGTTACTTACTGAAATTATTTTAATGGGTTGGAATATTGTTGAAGAGTGGGTTAATGAACATATATTTGGAATATTGGGGGGACACAGGTACGGAGTCATGCATTCAGAAGAAATGATAATGTTTTGGGAATTGTGGCCTATACTTGAGTTAACCGGACTTGTTCATTCTAAAGAAGACGCTATATTTTCACAAGCCCTTATTAACGTCACTATAGATTTTGTAAAGGGAAAGTAAGATTCGAATTAAAAATTAAATAAATACAAGGAATTGGTTAAAATTGTTGTTAATATATTGACAAGTGTTTGTATATTATGTTTTAGGGACGAAATTTCATTTCGTGGAGTCCTTTGGCCTACAATTAACGCTGCAAACCAAGCCAATCAGTCATTTCCTTATATGCTTTTGAATAGAACTGGCTTTGGGGAAATTATTTCTGAACCTTTTACGGATAGAATGCGTTTTTGGCAGTCTTTAGGAATACGAAACTACACTTGAATCGAAGCACATTTCTTTGCTGGTTTAAGAAATGTGGGAATAATAAAAAGCGTGTTCAGTATTTCGATGTCCTATTCTGTGATTGAAAGCTAAGACCACTTTTTTCTGCTTATAATTTAATATATTAGCTTATATGCTAAGTATAAAATTGTTTCAGTTAAGTTTTAATATTTTCGACCCTCCAACGATATTGATACGTGTGGGCACTCGTTTTAAGACAAGTTTTTTTAAAATTTGTAAGATGGTTTGCTATAACTAAGTAACCATACACATTGAATCAGTATTAAAACCAATAAAATTCATATTAAAGGCCGAATCTGATAAGTATGCCTGAATTTACAAGGCAATATATTGCTTAATTGTATTTTGTGTTAATTTTAGAAAACCCCACGCGTAACCATCCGGTATTTTTTTCATAACATTCAATTTATCACAATTTTATCAGAATTAATTTTTGCAAAATTTTATTCCATGTTAATCAGTTCGGATTCAGACATTGATTTCCTTAATTGTTCAGATTAATTAAAAATGTGGACACGATTCATTCAAACGATTTTTGCGTTCAACTGTCGAATTTTTTCGATAATCGTATTTATATTAAACCAATGTTTTGCGGTTATCGAATCTCGGATTATTATATTTGCTTCAAAACTAGCCAAACCACATCAAAATCCAATATTTCTCAACATGAAAATACCCTTAAGTAAAATATTGTGAGAATTCAAACTAATTTGTAAACATACTATACTAGTGATGTAGAACACAAAAACACGCAACGGTGTATCGTTGCCATTTCTGTAATATAATTATCTATAATACAAATTTGTTTCGAAACGTTATCCAGGAATTCTTACGAATGATTCATGTAGACATGTAATTTAGTCGACCGGAGGTCAACTAATATTATATTGTTTTCCTCATACCAATAAAAAAGTTTTTTAAATTTGTTTAAAATCATCAAAAATTACCACTGGATTCATATGAAAGTATATATTAAACTTTGACTTTTTTACATATTAAACTCCTATTTTACCTTAGGTACTATAACATTTTATTCAATAAGCATCCATGAATTCTTGCTCAGTATCCATTTTGTTCCACACTATTTCCACAAATTATCAATAGAAACAATTTAACAACACTTTTTCAAAACTGAACTAGCCCGCCTGTATATTTGTTGTCAATAATTTCAACTATTGCTTGAATATTACAAAAACGATTTAAGCTAGTAAACTTAAGCCTAAACGAGAAAGCAAATGTATTCCGGAAAATTTGTTTCTTCCAAATCATGAAGTCAGACACTTACCGAATTATATATGCATTATATAGATTGCAACAGAAACTACTTCTCTTATCACTCAAAACGAATACGAAAATCAATAAAATGTAACAAACAGTCTTTCGTGTGAATTATTCCTTCATATTATCATATCGTATTAGTTGACTAGATAATATATTGCTAACAACGACGATATGAAAGCAAATTCGTACATTGCTAGTATCGTAATCGCTCAGAGCAAAGTTGTTTTGATGTTCTAACAGCGGTGGTAAAAACAACACGAAAAAAATATCAGAATAATAACCTTGTTGCCAAAATATGAATATAATTTTTTTTGTACGTATATGAGCCTGAGTATTTGAGCAGTTTTTTTATTGTTTCAAATCCAGGATTCAAGGAAAATTTACCAAATTTACTTCCATTTTGATGGAACACCAAAACAATTCTAAATAGCTTTTAACCAGTGGAAAAGATCATTAAACCACTTGAGTGTCTACTAAAAGGCATCATTCATTCTATTATTTATTCACACTCCAAGACTTGCAATCCGGTTTAATCATGAAACTATACAAAGCCGAAGCTATAAATTTAAAATGGGCTACAATCTTAATTGCTATCTCAATTCTCTTCAAAACTGAAATTCTGCCGTATATTTTTTATTTCCTTTTCCCAAAGTTGACCCCAGTGGTTACCCTATCAGATGGCAAAGTTCAAGGAAAAGTGGCGTATACACAAAAGGGAACAGAATATTGGGAATTTCTAAGTTTACCTTATGCTGAACCGCCACTAGGGAAACTCAAATTCCAACCGCCTGTTCCAGTGAAACCTTGGGAAGGGATTAAGAAAACAATTGATACAATCCCACTTTGCACGCAGTATGACGTGACAGCCAGGCAAAGGGTAAAGTCTTCATGCATATTGTATTGCATTTGAAAGTCAAAAGAGTACTTACCTTTCGTTATTTAAATGTTTCAGCTATTTGGACAAGAAGACTGCTTATACCTGAATGTCTTTACGCCCCCATTTTTATCTGGAAACCGTTACCCTGTTCTCCTGACGATACATGGAGGAGCGTTCATGCTTGGTGGTGCGCAACACTATATACCCGGTCGGTTTATGAACAACCAAGACATTGTAATGGTGATTTTCAACTATCGACTTGGCGCTCTAGGCTTTCTAAATTTTGCTGAAAATAGTACAGACCAAGAAGGATTAGAAGAAGGTCATCCACAACTTCCACGGGGTAATATGGGACTTAAAGATCAACGGTTAGTATTGCAATGGGTTCAAAAGAACATTGCAAATTTTGGTGGTGATCCAAACCGTGTAACACATTACGGCCAAAGTGCGGGCGGCGTCTCAGCAAATCTTTTGATGTTGTCCAACACGACGAACAAGCTATTTCATCGTGTAATAGCCCATTCTGGAGCTGCGCTTAGTGGATGGTCGTTTTCAAGATATCCAAGAAAGTTAGCAAACAATCTTGTAAATAAACTTGGTTGTTCCATGGAAAATAACAAAGAATTGATGGATTGTCTCGTTTCAGCAGATGCGCATGAACTGGCAAGCTATTCAATTAGCCCCATAGTTCCAACTGTGGATCAAGACATGTTTGTACCTTCGATAGAAACAGTTATAATGGCCGACACTATATTAAGTGAACATCCATATGAGTTAATGCAAAAAGGGGTAGCTCCCGATATCCCATTAATGCTGGGTGTTAATTCTGGTGAGGGTGCGTTACGATTAGGTAGATTTGAACGGTGGCCGGAATATATTCAATTTATTGATGAAAACTGGGAAAATTCAATAAACGATTTAATTTTTATATCCGGTTTACCTGCATCGGTTGCACAAGAAGTGAGACGTTTTTACTTTCCACCGGGCGACAAGAGTTTTAGAGATAACCCCCAATTTTTTAAAGATGGACTAGTTAAGTTAGTATCCGATACTGCTGTTTTTGAATCTGTTCATAGTGTGGCAAAAATGCATTCGAAGAAAAATGATAGTGGAGCAACATATATGATCCTGTATGACTACCTTCCTAGTAGATTACCTGGGTATTTAAGTTTTTCCAAAGCTTGGGATCCAGAGGAGTGGTTACTTACTGAAATTATTTTAATGGGTTGGAATATTGTTGAAGAGTGGGTTAATGAACATATATTTGGAATATTGGGGGGACACAGGTACGGAGTCATGCATTCAGAAGAAATGATAATGTTTTGGGAATTGTGGCCTATACTTGAGTTAACCGGACTTGTTCATTCTAAAGAAGACGCTATATTTTCACAAGCCCTTATTAACGTCACTATAGATTTTGTAAAGGGAAAGTAAGATTCGAATTAAAAATTAAATAAATACAAGGAATTGGTTAAAATTGTTGTTAATATATTGACAAGTGTTTGTATATTATGTTTTAGGGACGAAATTTCATTTCGTGGAGTCCTTTGGCCTACAATTAACGCTGCAAACCAAGCCAATCAGTCATTTCCTTATATGCTTTTGAATAGAACTGGCTTTGGGGAAATTATTTCTGAACCTTTTACGGATAGAATGCGTTTTTGGCAGTCTTT